>NQII01003837.1:0-14839 GCA_002778355.1 Clitarchus hookeri | reverse complement strand
GGGGGGGGTTGGTTGGTGTGACAGCGCCACTCTTATACTCCTAATACATCAGGCATCATGTTTTTGCGAAGTCCCTTTGCTGGGCCTGATGGGATACACCTTGGTTTTTTTAATATTTTTAATTCTTTATAACTAAAAATATATGTTATAACAACAACTATGTTATTGCTTACCAAAATAAAAACAAATATTTAAATATATAACAAACTGGCCTACTTCCTTCTCCATGTGTATGCTAGTAAACTTTATGAAGTAAGCCCTGCACAAAGACAGATAAAAGGAACATGTGTGTTAAAATAATGCATTTATGGTTGCCTTCATCTTGGAAGTGTCTGACCCACTTACAATATATCAGTTTAGAAGGTTTCTACATTAATACTTGATTTCCAGAATTTGTTCGGAATCAGTTAATTGTTATCCTTGATGTGGCATAAAATTGGAGCTATCTTAAAAAATTGTTGAAAATGTCGATGAAGACACATTTAATGGTTGTGATATAGGCTACCGCTAGCATACAAAGTTCGGTTTAACCTTGTTACATAGTTTCGTCTTTGTAGTATGTTTATTAAAATGTTCATATGGCTGCCATTTTAATAATCAATGACCCACTTAAAACATATCCGTTTAAATGGAACACTGTAGTACTGCTCGTTTGCCAAACTGGTTAATAATCGGTAGGTTGTTTCCCAAGAAAGGAAATAGAATGTTTATTTTTTCATATGGTGCCATATTACAAAATGGCAGACAAAAAAAGCAACATATTAGCATATCTGATGCTAATATGTTGAATGTTGAATTATAGTACATACGTTCAGAATACTAAGTTTAATCGAAATTGGTCAAACAGTATGGAACATACACCAAATTACCCTTAAATATTTACATGGCCGTCATGTTGAAAATGAGTGTCTTATCTATTTAAATCCAAATATGTTAAAATCGCATTTTTTTGTTGTTATTTGTATTAGTTAAATGCTAGCATACAAAGATTGGTTGGAATTGGTTACATTGTTTTCTATGTAGAGCATAATTACTAAAATGTTTATATGGCCGCCAAATAAGTGGCTAATCCACTTAAAACACATATGTTTATATGGCATACTGTAGTATTTCCTATTTACATAATTTAATAGGTATCGGTTGATAATATTATTTTCCAAAATGACGTACCAATAACATTCTGCATTCTTAAATTAAATGTTAACGTGATAAACTACCAAAATACAAAATGCGTTTTAAAATTTCTTACATGTTCCCAGAGAAATTAATTCAGCCACAATATGTTACAAGAAGTTACCGATATAACTAATGGAGCCTACTGTATTCTACATTGATGCAAATTGTTTTGATGATGTCCTTTAAAACTTCGATGGTAGGTAGGCCTAGATGATTGGTTGACAGTGATTACATTACAGATGGAACCAAAATAATATGCCTTACTAGTAAGATAACTACGGAAACACACGTACTAAGACATTAACGAAAAAAACACGTACATTATGAAAGAAATAAACACAGAAAACGTCTTACCTTAAGCTGGCGCGCAACAAACTGCATTACGGAAGTTGTATTAGGAACGCCAGCTTTGGTTGTAATCATTCCAATATTTCGGCATATAGGGCCTACTAAACGGAAATATTTACAGGGCCATTATTTTGAAACTGTGCCCATGCCACTTAAAAATGCAAAGTTGCATGGCCTACCGCAGTGCTATTTGCGAGAAAAATTTTGTAGATTTAGGTTGGTTAGTTTAAGAAATATGGCTTAAAGGCGCCATTTTATCATGTGTTGCTATCTTCATAAATGTCACCCAAAGAAGTTAGCTATTAGCGCATTCGATGTTTGTCATATATTCTGACAGTATATAAAATTTCGTTGAAATTGTTTCGGCATATGACACACTTGCCTAGCATATATACATAGGCTATTGTGGAAATATATTACTACCCCACAATAAGTAATGTAACTATAGATACTACAAAGGTATAGAAGATCTGCTTAATTTAGTGGGGATCAGTCATTGTTTCCTGAGATATGACATAAAATATTCACTTGCATGTAGTGCTATTTTATAAAATGGCAGATAAAAAGTTTATGTGTTAGTTTAATTGTCGTTGTTATAAATTATTCCAGTACAAAAATTTTAATTGGGTTTCTTTGTTTCGTAGATAGTGCATTCTGTGGTCACTATTTTGAAAATAAGTTTTTGGCCCTCTTAAAACATATCAGTTTTACATTGCCTACCATAGGTATACTTTTTGACAGACTTGGTAATAATCGGTTGGTTGTTTCATGAGATATGGCATACAAGCTTTATTTATTCACATGATGCTATCTTACAAAATTACGGACAAAACATTCTCTGGGTATTAACATTTAAGGGTAGTAATTAATACTGTCAGCTTAGAAAGTTAAGTTAAAATTGGTGACATGTTTTGTAGATATAGCATACAAAGTTAACGTGTTTATATGGCTGCCGTTTTGAAAATAAGTTTCTGGCCCACTTAAAACATGTCAGTTTACTTGGCATAACATAACACTACTTGTTTTACAAATTTGGTAGGAATCGGTTGATTTTTTTGTGATGTATGGCATAAAAACATTATTATTTAATGTGGACCAATCTTCTTAATTGATAAATGAGAGAAACAGCCTTTTAACATATATGATTATGGTAATAAATACTGTCAACAAACAAAGTTCAGTTAAAATTGGTCACTTCGTTGTGAAGATATCGTAAATGAACTTAGAATGTTTATATAGTCACCATTTTTATAACATATGTATCTGAACCTAGCTAAAACACTACTTTTTATATGACATAACATAATATTATTTGTTTGCTAGAAATGCTAGGGATCTCTTGTTTATTTATCGAGCTATGATGTGAAAACTTTATTAATTCTGTTGGTACTATCTTAACAAATGCCATAGAAAATGTGCTATGAATTAGCACATTTGAAACTTTTAATAGGTACTTTCAGCATACAACGTTTGGTGGAATTTAGTTAAATTGTGTAATGGGTATAGAAAATTAACCTAAAATATGCATCTGTTCGCCATTTTCCAAATAAACGCTTTATCAATTTAAATCTCATAGGTTTATATGGCCTAACATTATACGACTACCTTGTCACATGTGGCGGCACTAGATTAAGTAGTTTCCGAGATATAATGTGAAAGCTTATTTTGAAGCAGTGCCATTTGCCAAAATGGTGGATGAAAAGTAATTTGACTCACAAAGTCTAATGATATTATGATGCACTCTTAATATACCGAATTTACTTTGACTAGGATAAATGGTTCCCTATGTATGGTATATTTATTTAAGTTATAAATGTCTTTATTTCCAAAAAAATTAGTACACGGCGTGGTAGAAAACCATAAAATCCGGGTTCCCTTGTTAAGTTCTCTATATTTACTGAATTAGGTGAAATTCTGTTTACGGGTTCCAGACTTATAAAGGGGGGGGGACATACGCCCCCCATCAGACATTCGCATTATTGCATAGACCTACCTTTCCAAGGAAAGCAGGACGATAAATACTTTGTTTGCTCAAACAAACATTTTTCTGTGTGAGCGCCATTTTATAACTCCTTAATTTTCTTGGTAAACCAAGTATTAAATTAATTCACGAAACAAAATTATTAGTATATATTCTCTTAACTAATTTACTGAAATAGTTTTAGGATTTTGGGTTGTTTATAGAACAGTATTTTTGTTTTTATTTCAATTAAACGTAATGCATTTTCTTTAAAACTGTAATAGGTCTCAAAATATAAAAATATGATTCCATAACAATTTATCAAAAAGTAATTAAAATGTATGTGGTTTTGAAAATGTATCGACCATATAATAAATTCTTGTCAGATTTACATCCACAGTTAACTAAAAATATGAAATTGTTAAATTAAATACTTATCTAAATTGGTAAAAATTAGTAAAGCCGGTAAGCCACACGAAAAGACAATAACTATTTCCATTTAATAGTTATAGATGTTTGCAATATTTCAGTTTGAATGAATAAAAAGAAAAGATTGCACGAAAAATGAAGCCATTTCAATTCATTTACCAAATAATGATGAAAATATGACTTTGACCAATGTTCCTCATTAGTCTACTTTCCCTTAGAAATGTAGACGTACGAAATAATCCGAGTATCTGGATGTATGTCCCCCTCCCCCCTTCTTTAACAAATTTTTATTCCTTGACCAGTTAGTAATAAAATTGTACAGGTTTATGTTGCCAGTAATGATCATCATAGCGCAACCTTCCGTATTTATAAAAATATGTAAATGTAAACTTCTGTATGTAAATGTATTATTCCGCGACGTTATGCATCCGCGTTATGTGCCCGAGGATTCTGTGTAAGATTCACGCTATCTCCTCTGTAGATCGTCATGGGTTGGTAAGTAGCAGAGCAGCAACGGAACGGTCCGGCAATCGTGAGATAGCTGCCACGCTGCGCGCGCGTCTTCACTCCCTCCCCCCTCGATGTCATGATCACTCGCACATTAACGTGCGTGACTTCAACAGACACACGCCGCCTCTTGGTAGGAATTAAAGAGAGGAGTAGCCATGCGTAGGCGTGGTGCAGGTCACCCTCCTTTTCCCCCTCCTCCCTCGAGCTTGTAATGTAAAGTGAGTTGCACCGCACGAGTCGCCTCATTGGCATTGCCTTGATTCTGCACGAGCAATTCACACTGAATGGTCTAGTGGACTAGTGGACTGCATTCACAGCGTAAACTGTGAAAATACATCATCATATAATGTAGGTTTATACGAACAATACTGAAAAACTAACGACACAAAAGTAAATTATTCAATGTTTCCAAAGCACGAAGTGTTCCAAACGAAGTCTGTTGCCACATAAAAAAGGCAAGATAGATTCAGTACTGAAAGCATTGCTATATTATTTTGCTAGAAAATCTTCAATCTACAATCTTTATTTCCACATACACTAAAATATGTCAGAATATTTACCTGACAACGTAATATTCACGAATTTTGTAAGTTAAATATAAAACGTGGGCCAGAATTCATGTGCTTAATTTCAGGAGGTGATTTCTTGTGGAAAAAAAGGTGGGGTATACATTGATAACACCATATTTTGGTGAATATTAACGGATATACGCGGTGTTGAAAATCGAATTTCGAAATGTATACATGTAAATATTACAGGCAGTACGTGAGATAGAGCGACTAAAATAGGAACGGTATTTCACGCATTGGAGATCATAATTATGTGTAAATTTGGTTGGTCAAATCATACTCCTTCATTGCGTAAGTATGGGTATTCACCCTCTTTTCGAATAGAACTTTGGAAAACGAAGCAGTAAAGCAAAAGGCAAGGAACATTGTGACACACCATGGCACAATGAAGACAAACGGTTCTCTTGTCCGAACTCGCTCCGGTGAACAGTTTTAAGAACACGACACTCAAAATTTCGAAGATGCAGTGCATCCCTGTGGAGATAGGCAAAACATCTGCCACCCGCGCCAAGCTACGTGGATGTACATTATCATGTGATGGTTACTGTAAATGAGGACAAGCGTAGGGAACAAGGAACGGAGTGCAGGTGGGAAAATTGCATGATACATGTTAAGGTAGTACGTATTTATTAGTGGTAGCATATACAACAACTGTTCGAATTGCAGCCCCCCATCTTCTATACACAAATGGCAACGGCGGATCAAGTAGACCTGGACCCGTGTATAAATGTCTGGTCTGGTGCGTAAATAATCAAATGCTGCTATCACACGTGCGACAATATCTTCCTCACCAGCCACAGGCGTCTCGTAAACCAGAGAGATGACATGACCCCATAAATAGAGATCCAGTGGAGTCGGGTCAGAAGATCGGGCCGGCCAATGTATGGACCCACCTCTGTCAATCCAACGGCCTGGAAAAGTGACGTCAATATGGCGGCGTACTGCTGTAGGAAAATGTGGTGGTACCCCATCACGTCGAATCCACATGGTATGGTGATTTGCAAGAGGTACTTTGTTCGCTTAGAACGTGGACCCTCCTTGCGTGGTTGGGGTACATACGGTTTTCGTGCAGAACTCGCAGGATCGTTGATTAGCTAACACTCACACCGCGGCCCACAGCCCGTGAGCTAACAGACGGTTCCTGCTGCACACGGCGAAGCACGTCAGTGTCAAATGCCGCCTTTCGCCTTGTCTGCGATGCTCCAGCATTCGGCCTCGTCACTATCGCTGAGCTTTCATCCCACAATATCTGATCGAGCTGCACAAATGTCGCACGGAAGGGTTAACGTCACACTGAACAGCGCAGCCGGTACAGCTCCAATGCTTGCCTTGCATTCGTGTTGGCTGCTCCATACACGAGGTGCATGTCGACTAGCTCCACTCGTATAAACAGTTTCATGCTTCCACATCCAGCTGCAGGCACGCAAGCACCAATTGCATCCTCACCTGTTTCCCCCGCCACGTGCGTGGTACAGGTGGCCACCATTCCGATTCTGGTCGCTTCAGCTCACGTACTGCCGGTAATATTTACATTTATTCATTTCAAAATTCAATTTTTAATACCGCGTACCGCCATTAAAATCCACGACAAAATGGTGTTGTCAATGTACACCCCACCTTATTTTCCACATTGAATCACCCCTTGGAGTTTGGCACAGGAATTCTGGTCCACGTTGTATATAACCGTACTTAAATGCAATATTTCCACATTCTGTGTTAAATTCGTGTCAAAGAATGTGAAGTATTATGTAGACATATGAATGTGTTATCGTACCAAGACCGCAGATACGTTTTGTAAGCGTTAACAAAGGGTTTGGAAAAAAGCGAAATTAAATATTGAAAATTTGCACTGAATGATTCTAAAGGAGACCCCAAAACGATATAATCAATATAATCAATATAATCAATAAATACAAATAACTGAAAAAACTAATCTTTTTAATGAATAGTTAAACTATTGCTATAAATTACGCCACAGAGATATAGGCTGTTCACGGTAAAGTGAGCACTTTTGATACCGTAGTTATTTTTTTATTTCAGTCAATTTTTATATGTTAACCAGCTATCATACATAAATATTGTCATTTAAGTAATAGTCACACTGTGTTGTTTCCACCGCAATCAGTAGTTAATGTTTAAGGCTAAAATAAAATATATTTATTGAATATTTTTCCAAATGGGAGGTCTTAAAAGTGCCCACTTTACCATGAATAGCCTATAACGTCAATGTTAATACAGTATTTTAATTGCAAATTCAATGCAACAGTTTGTTGAGGCATTCAAATCTCGGCAATAACGCAGACTTTTTTAAATGATAGTTTTATTCGTGCATTTTTTATACCCCAAATTTCTTAAAAACAATTCCAAGTATCAATTTAAATGCATTTATTAAAGAACACATGTAAATGTGTGCTTGTAGAGATTTGTAGGTTAAAATATAACTTTTAATCTGATTCTCTTTTACGTATAAGTAGGTTTACATTAGATTTCTGGGAATATTCCCTCACGCGTTGTATGTTGTCAAGATTTTTCCTTTGCATTTGGTTAATATTTCAATACTGGTCGTATAAATTCACACCAAACTTGTGTGGTGATTTTCTTTGGAGTATTTACAGTAGTGTTATGAAATTACATGTATAAAAACATTTATAAACATTTTACTTTTTTTGTGGAATTTGAATTTACTTCAGTGACACAGTCAATTAAACTCTTTGCTATTAACTTACGTCCTTTAGGATTTCAAATTATTTCCTAAGTAATAAGATATAGAATATTAAAAGTGTTAAATTATTTGTGGAATACAAGTAAAAGCTGCCTTTTGGAATTCGTTGTTTACAATTAAATACCTGATAGTTAATAACATAAATTAAAATCTGTGCACACAATATTCTAATAAAGCCCGCACGAAAAAATTTAAAATAACTATAGTTCGTTGCCGACTAATTCTGTATGAAATGGGTTAATAATTGTTACATGTTCCCATTTTTATGTACAATATGCACACACCCAAAGGACAGCCTTTTCTGTTGTGAAAATTAATGAAAATAAGTTTCTATGGTTTGTAATATAATAAATATTCTACTAATTGCTTTATTTTGACAAATTAAAACATAAATTAGAAATTATTGAAGTTTGTATGGCTCAATTTCTCAACATAAAGCAATGGGCGAGTGAGTGAAGAGATTTGGGTGGCCCATAACAGCGAGATCTTGAGAANCACAGCGCAGTACGACATATTTGCTAGATTACTGCAACGCTGCACATCGAATGTACACTCAATTTCTCAACATAAAGCAATGGGCGAGTGAGTGAAGAGATTTGGGTGGCCCATAACAGCGAGATCTTGAGAACCGATGAAGGTAATTGATATGAGTATCTAGCAGCACCGGAATGAAGGGGCGTGGTAAATGGCAGATCCCTGGAAAATCCCGCCGATCAGCAGCATTGTCCGGCATGATTCCCACATGCGAAAATCCGGGAGTGACACGGCCGGGGATTAAAGACGGTTCGCCTTGGTGGGAGGCGATCAAGCTAACCTCTCAGCCACCATGAGCCCTGTAACAGGCACTGTGTGCCATTTTGTACAAGCAAAACACACTTTCAGAGTTGGTGATTTTCATGGACCACAGTTCGGATGTTTTTTATCAATTACTATTCCTGTGATTAAATTGCGAAGTTGTAAACGACCTTTGTGTACAATCTGTATAAACACATATCTTAAAAATATTTCCAGATCACGTTTATTGCAAATCATACTAGTTTCCATTATTGTTGTACTCAAATATTGTTATACACTAAAGCACCCCCGTGCAACTTCATTAGATTTTTGAGAGCCGACATACTAGTTTAGAAAGCACTCAATAGGTATCGCATGAGTCTCTACTATGAATTCATAGGGGCGCTAAACTCGCAGAGTGCTATTAGTTAAAATATATGTTTAATACAATTTAATAACAAAACACACTAATGAATTTACTACTTCACTGTGTTTGAATATTTTCTCTAAAATATACCAAAAGTTTTTGTTTTTACTTCAGAGTAAATCATTTTATTTATCCAATTTCAGAAGGGTTGTTGCACTGACGAGAAAGTAAAGAGTAATATAATTGAGGCCCAGTATTAACATCACAAAAGCATATAAAATAAAAATTTTAAAATTTTAAAATAACTATTTTGCAAGTATTGCCATCTTAGTAAAGGGAAGTGCAATGTTGTACGGAATTAGTATATTTACCTAATTTTTGTTAAATATTTTTTGAAGGATGATTCGAAATTTTTGGCTTGACAAGACAATAACTTAGAACACCTTTCATTACCATATATGATGAGAATTGAGTAAATATATACCCTTCATGTGCCGCATCATTGCGCTTTATTAAGAAGTTTAATAAAAGTATTGGAGTTAGTACATATCAATAAATCGATTACTTTAGTTACTTTCTATGTATTATAATCTGACGTTTTCAAATCGATTAAATTACACGTGATGTACCGATTATATCATGAGTTTCACCTATAAATTCTAAGATAGCAGCACTATCNGTATTGGAGTTAGTACATATCAATAAATCGATTACTTTAGTTACTTTCTATGTATTATAATCTGACGTTTTCAAATCGATTAAATTACACGNCATATCAATAAATCGATTACTTTAGTTACTTTCTATGTATTATAATCTGACGTTTTCAAATCGATTAAATTACACGCGATGTACCGATTATATCATGAGTTTCACCTATAAATTCTAAGATAGCAGCACTATCGCCAGAAGTTCTCGTTCTTCAACTACAATCCTAGAGTATCCTATCTGCTTTAACTATATCGTCGTTGCACTAAAGACAAACAATGGACATTTTGCATATTTCTGCAAGAAGTCCTTATGATGATGTCATATTTTGTCAACTTCTGTTCATTAATACATATAGATGGTACAAAAATTTAGTTACCAAGAAAAAAATGTTGTAATAATTAACTTTCTTTTCTCTCTGATCATTTTTTCCGAACAATTACCAGCTCAGGAATTGTCATTATTCACTCAAATACTATTTTTCGTTATCAACCGCGATCACTTCATTCCTTATACCATTTTAACATATGTTTTCAAGGATGGCTATTCTTATGAGGTTATACCTTAATGTATGTGTCGTTTGAGTGTGTGTGTTCTTGAAAACATCTGATTGCGCATTGACTTTCACCAATCTCAGCATAGTTTTAGCATTTAGGATGCTCTTCTTTCACAATACTTTCACGACACTGGTTCCTCATTTGAAAATGATCGCTTTATAGTCCACTTTACGAACGGAAGATAGGTTTGGGAGATCTCTTTCCTGTTTCTGTGACCTGGTGTATGGGTGCGTGTGTGTATGTGAACCTCAACATAAAAACTTATAGTCTTTGAACAGAATATTACCAAACACTGTACACACTTTCTAAGGAATGCTCACGTTTATAAATTTTCACCACGGCGGGCACTTATTTGCAAAAGGCGACTTTTTAAATATTTAGGGCACTATGTTATGCCTCGGGAACAATATAACGATTTGAACCCATTTTTTTAGGGTGATGGTTCATCATGTAAGCTTTTAATTTATAAACATATATTGTTGTTGGCCCGCCATTTTGGGAGATAGGACTGTATTATTAAAGAAAGATTTCTATATCATACCTTTAACGGAACCCAACAAATTCCCGCATTTGGCATTAAGTTATTACTATGGTAGGTCATGTAAACAATTGGATTTTAAGAAAATAATATGTTATTATTTTTAATATTTTAGGTAAATATTTTCTGTTCAACATGTCATATCAACAATTTCGGCTAAATTTGATGTTCTGAAAGTACAGTGAAGAGCCAAAATAACTGGTAAATCTGCCTTGTATCGTGTAGGGCCCGCGCGAGCACACAGAAGTGCCGCAAGACGACGTGGCATGGACTCGACTAATGTCTGAAGGTATGCAGGAGGCAACTCACACCATGAATACTGCAGGGCAGTCCAGAAATCCATTGGAGTGCGAGGCGGTGGGGATATCTTCTGAACAGCACGTTGCAAGGCATCCCAGATATGATCAATAATGATCATGTCTGGTGATTTAGGTGGCCAATGGAAGTGTCTTAAGTCAGAAGAGTATTCCTGGAGCCACTCGGTAGCAACTCTCGACGTGTGGGGTGTCGCATTGTCCTGCTGGAATTTTCCATCTCCGTCTGAATGCACAATGGACATGAATGGGTAAGGTTATCGGACAGGATGCTTACGTATCTGTCACCTCACAGAGTCGTATCTAGAATAATCAGGGGTCCCATTTCACACCAACTGCACATGCCCCATACCATGATAGAGCCTCCACCAGCTTGAACAGTCCCCTGTTGACATGTAGGGTCCATGGATTCATGAGGATGTCTCCATACCCGTACACGTCCACTCACCCGATACAATTGGAAACGAGACTCGTCAGACCAGGCAACGTGTTTCCAGTCATCAACAGTCCAATGGCGGTGTTGGCGGGCTCAGACGAGGCGTAAAGCTTTGTGCCGTGCAGTCAAAAACGGTACACGAGTGGGCTTTCGGCTCCGAAAGCTTATATCAATGATGGTCCGTTGAATAGTTCGAACGCTGGCACTTTTTGATGCCCCAGCATTTAAATCTGCGCCAATTTGAGAAAGGGTTGCATGTCTGTCACGTTAAATGATTCTCGTCAGTCGTCGTTTGTCCTGTTCGTTCACGATTTTTTTCCGGCAGCAGCGATGTCGAAGATTTGATGTTTTACCAGATTCCCGGTATGCACGGCACACTCGTGAATTGGTCGTACGCGAAAATCCAAATGTTATCGCTACCTTGGAGATGCCATGTCCCATCTCTCTTGCGCGGACTATAACACCATGTTCAAACTCATTTAAATCTTGATAACCTGCCACTGTAGCAGCAGTAAGCGATCTAGCAACTTTGCCAGACGCTTGTTGTCATATCTAGGTGCTGCTGACCGCATCGCGTTACTCTGATTGGTTTCATACATCTGTTTTTTTGCATACGCACACATATACCAGTTTTTTTTTTTGGCTCTCTAGTTTACATATTACAAGTATCAGTAAGATATGCCAATTCTTTGCGCATTTTGGCCTCCATTTTGTAAGATAGTACCACATTAAAATTAAAACTTTTATGTTATATCCCGGAAAACTATTTACCTATTCCTACAGAATTTGGCAAACAAGTAACACTACGGTACTCCGTGTAAACTAATGTATCTTAAGTAGGTAATGCACTTTTAAAAAAGCGGCCATATAAATAGTGTAATTAAGTATGTTCTATCTACGAAACCATAGAGCGAATTAAATCTTATGTTTGTATGCTGACAGTATATATTACTAGCATTAAATGTGTCTTCGAAGAAACTCTTTTGTCAGCCATTTTGTAAGATAGTACCATATATTTAATAAAAGTTTTGTAAAATCCCTGTTGATAATCAACCTATCCCACATAATTGTGTACGCCCATAGAGTTACAGAAGGCCATTTGCAATTACATGATTAAAGTAAGTCAGTAACTTAATTTCCAAATGGTGACAAAGAAACCTTTTATATTAGTATGCTGTATCTATGAAAACATGTAACCAAAATTAAATTAAGTTTGTCTCATAGTGGTATCTTTTGCTGTCATCAAATTTGTCTTCACGGAGCCAATTTTATTCGCCATTTTGTAAGAGTGTGCTGAATTAATAATTTTATATTTCGTGTCATACCTCGGGAAAAGATTAACTAATCCGTCTCAAATTTGGCAAACCAGTAGTTTTTTGGCAGGCCATGTGAAGTAATAGTTCGGCCACTTATTTTCAAAACAGTAACCTTATAAACACTTTAGCTTAGTATCAGATATCTATGAATCAATTTACTATATTTCTACTAAACTTTGCATGCTAACAGTTTCTATTACAACCATCAAATTTTGTCGACACAGAACTACTTTTATCTGTAACGTTTTTTTTTTTTAAATATCGCCACATTAATAAAAAGAATCTTTTAATATATCTGGTATTAATAAACCGATTATCGTCAGATTTTGCACACTAGTAATGCTATTGTAGGACATGGGAGGCACTTATTTTGAAAATGATGCCAGTATAAATAATTTAGATTAGTGTGTCAACTATTAAACAATTTAACCAGTCTCAGCGGAATTTATTGCTGTTTTATCACACAGGCAGGTAGTCATAATTTGAAGCCTTTTTGTATAACTGCGCTACATGCGAAAATAAAGCCATTTATGCTACATCTTGGAAAACAATCAACGACTTAATCCAAATTTTGCCCACAAGTAGAACTCTAAAAGGCCATGTAAACTTACATAACTTAAGTGTGTCGAACACTTATTAAAAAAATTGCATACATTTAACTATTTCAAGTTACTATACCATAACTACGAGAGTTTTAGACAGGCCATAATCGAAGTTGATTCTCCGAATCCTATATCTATAGTGTAGTTGGTTGCACGCTGGCTGATGGCACGAGCGTTTCTTATCTTGAGTCTTACGAAGGTGTACATTTGTACTCTTCTCATTAGTTTTATATTACATATATTTCTGGTACCATATAATATTACATTGTTGTCAACGATACATTAAGTCCTACCTTTCATCTAACATGTTAAGAAATGTATCAATATTACTTGCATCTTAGTAAGATGAAATTACGATCATTAATTATTTTGGTAATGTCTTGTGTAATTTATACGGATTTATACATTTGAGTAAAGAAAATTTAGATTTGTCAACCAAATCGAAAAATGATAAACAAATTTAAGTTACTCGAAAATATCAAATTTAAACTAAATATGATGTTGGTGTAGCTAAGTACTTTTTCGTGTGAAATTCATCTTTTAATGTACAAATGTGGTATAATATGTTTTCATGTTAGGTGTGACACACGGCCAGTTCTCTCTACGTAACTTTTATTATCATGCGCGTGCACTAAGACACTATGTAGTAACCATAACGATTAGTATGCCTTGTTGTTCCGCCACAGCCGACGGTTAATACACTGCGCAAAATACAGATTATTCGGGAAGGCTGCATATAAGATCTCTCTATGTAAGGAAGACAATGTGCTTGGTAGAGATGGTAAACGAACAATGTAGCAAACTCCGTGTGACCAGTGCGTATTTCGGAAGGTTTCCCGTCAAACATATCAGCTAGAGAGAGANGAACAATGTAGCAAACTCCGTGTGACCAGTGCGTATTTCAGAAGGTTTCCCGTCAAACATATCAGCTAGAGAGAGAGATAGAAGATTCATGTGACTGCACTCGTGCAGACAGTGCAGGGAATTGCGATTGTTGGCCACGCCCTACGGAAAAAGATTATGTAAGCCTTTCGCTGAGCAATCGAAAAAATTATATTAAAGAAAAGTCACCAAGATGTTTGTATAGTAGTTTTTTCAGTCTTATCTTGAATGAATATCCTTCTAGTCAACACCAAGTTTGTCTTTGCTTATTAACTATTTACCTTCAAACACCTCAATACCACTTGGTGCAACAATATGAATTAAGAAATTTCATGATTTTGGAAAAGTCGTAATTTTATAATAGGAGCAATAAACATAATTGAATTATAGTTCAATTATCAAGTTTAATCGAATGCGAACTGCACGAAACTTCAGAAATATTGCATTAAAAAATTAATGGTGTCTTTAAGATACTGTTATTCACCGACGACTTGACGTTCACAAGTATATAAAATAATAAAACAAGCATTTGGAGAAATTATTGAAACACCTCAAATAATTCCAGTTACAATACCTATAACAAAGAAAGAAAAATTAATATTTTCGATATAAAATAACATAAATGATATGA
>NQII01003836.1:68168-234112 GCA_002778355.1 Clitarchus hookeri | reverse complement strand
TAAAATAAGCAATTCTTCCAACGAGAAGATATTATGATCACAGTAGCACGTAACAGGATACAGAAACCAGTGTCAAGGTTCTGAATTCATGACATCGTTACAATTCGCCAGGGGTGTAACAGAGTTCGTAAGGGGTGGAAGTATTAGTAAAAATAAAGTAACTAAATTTTTTTAACTTATTTATAATACTATGAACGGCACACAGATATTATTTACCACTTTAAACTAAGTATCTATACTATGGACACTTAATATTCTCAGTTGGTGCAATATTTAATGCCAATCTCAACACTAATTAAAGTCCTTATCACTGTCCTTTTACTTAGTATGGTCTCTTGATCCGCACTTATCATCATCATCACAATTTCAATCAAACTATATTTTGTCATCACTCCAAATGTATGTCATTCACGCATCCAGTCCCACAATCCAGCTGACCATTCTCACAATCCACTGTACCGATGCTCGCAGTCTTCACTCCCGCTGGTCACTCGTCACCGCTCGTCGCTTCGCTGGGTTCGCACACTTGGAGCGAAAGGTCGTACAAGGCTCCAGACACTCTACTGTTGACTCGGTGGTAAGGGGGGCTGCTGCGTCTTATATAGTTCAGGTGGCCCGATCCAGAAGGTTCCTCGCTCCCACAGTCACGCTGAGGAAGGCGAGGGCAATGACCACGGCATTCTTGCAACGGTAACCCTGGACATTCAATTCTCAAGGACGGGAAGTGGCACCAGTCCCAATATGCTTATCGAAGCACACGTCATACTTACACGGTGGCTTGTTTCTACCTTCGCGCGTGCGCTTCTCCGGTGACTGGTGATATCAGCACGCGTCTGAGGGGTTTATGTGAAGGGCACGAAGACAAAGGCACCGCCCGCCACTCTTCACGCACTTATCCAGTTACCGGTGATGCTCTTGAAGCACTGCATTTCGCACACCCGAAAAGGACGGCAAGGGAAACGATACAGAAGATACACACGTGTGCTTATCGTAACGATGTATGTAGTATTGAAACTATTATCTTGTAGGTCTATTGTTATTTATATTTCGGACACACATTAGTGGTTTTTCATTACAATTTTAACCCCACAAATAAAAATAATATAGTGATATATGTACACATGCATTCAACTAAACAGTGTCCTGTATATACACACACACCAGCATGCATACAAAGTGTTTTCAAACCACATGTCGGAATTCAAACCACATGTCGGAATTCAAACCACGGAATCTATGGGCTAGTAAAAACAATAAATCTTTCGAGTAAAATGTTTGGATATTTTATGTAGTATTTTTAAATTGAAACATAAGTCAGCAAAGCAGCGCAGGGAGTCCGCAGATACAAGTGCCCGCGTGCACACAAGTTGCATATTACGAAGGCAAACGGAACTGGCGGTGCCATGCGGAGAGCTCCTGCACAACAATCTCGAGGTACGTGGACCCCGCTAATGGTTGTTTGTTAGTACACAAGTGTCAAACTACATGAACAATGAAAGTCAAGCAATTGAGTAGTAAAGGCTGCGAGCAGTGGTCGCATTTTATTTCCAACAACACACAAACAGCAGGTACTGGCGATGTAGGGTCTGTACGTGTGATTATGGTGGCCTATGTACAGGCGGTCACCCCATGGCGCGCCAGTTCCGTTCGCCTTAGTGATATGCAAGTTGTTGTGCACGCAGGTACGTGAAGTTGCTGACTCCTGGCGCTGTTTTACTAACTTCAATATAAATTAAATAATACTATATGAATGTTCACAACATTTCGCTACTAGGATTTATTATTATATTCGCCCATAAATTCCGTAGTTTGATTTTCGACATGTAGTTTAAAAACAGCTTGTATCTTGTATACACACCCTTACATATGTGTGTTGTAAGTTCTGCTTTTCGATATAACATCGACACTTTTGCCATCCAAACCGATCGGGTCTTGGAATTTTTTTTTTTTTTTGCTTTCAACAGCAATGCCGGCGAGTTCCGATCGCAGCTGACGGCAGAAAGCAAAGACTGGCCGAGTCGAGCCGCTGTAGTGCGCGGACTGCCATATGAAAGCATGATTATTTTATTTGTGCCGAAAGATCCGTTCCGAGTCGAGCCTTCTGAGCGGAACAAGTGCGCTACCTCCATTAGAGCAACCTAGGTACTCGCCTCTAATGTCTGGTCGCATTTACGTACAAGGCATTAAACAGGTATGTAGTCTTTCGTCGATTCGCCTCATAAAACTTTCAGTAACGATCCTTTAATTGTATGTTGTAATAATAAAAACAAAAATATTCTCCATGTTCCTATCATATGTTAAATACCTGTATTCGAAATTTCATACCTAAAATTATTGTGAAACATCCACATTAGCCTTTTTTCACTTACCATAAATAGGCATCAGAGATGGAAATAGAAAATTGAAAATTCGATGTGGACGTGGAAAATTGCTTAAATGATATTCGTAAGTACGTTTCGCTCAAAAATATTGAACAGCTTCTAAATGACAATTAAACAACTGAGATCTGAGCTCTGTTAGCGGGCGAGGACAAACTGCATCGTTATATATATGTATGTATATCCACTTCCCGTATCCTTCTACAAGCTACGTCGTTAGTTGCACTAAGTTGACCAGAGTTGTGGTTTTACGGTGTTTTTTTTTTCGAGAGGTACTTTTGCGTAGTTCAAAAGTTTCACTCCTTCCAGTAAATGAAAGATGTAAACTAGAAGAGCATATATTTTCTAAGCTTATTTGCATTACAGAAGAAGTAAGTCTAATTTAGAATTACTATTTCGTCACGTATAGTATTCGACGGACTTACTACATTCACACAGTAACCTGATCGAAGAGTCAAAGAGTTCCCTTTCGTCATTGATGCGGAAATTTTAAATTCCTGTTTCAAGCTAGTCGAGATCGCTAAAACCTGTGTTGAAGCCACGCGGTCCCGGAGTCGAGTACTCTGTAATATGCAGCTGCATGTGCAGGGATCTTAATACTGGCTGACTAAAAACACACTGAAGTTAACTTGTGGCTCTAGTTCAGAAAGGGACTATAGTAGGAAAATACAGTAGTTTTACTACAGTCTTACGAGAAGGCGTTTTTATTCACTGTTAATTAATTTCCATTAGGCCTAGAGAATTATTCAGCTTTTTTTTTTGCATTGTGGGGTTGCGGTGAGTTTGCACCGTCCCCGAATTATCTCTGCATAAGTGTCATAAACANTTTTTTTTGCATTGTGGGGTTGCGGTGAGTTTGCACCGTCCCCGAATTATCTCTGCATAAGTGTCATAAACAAAAAATGGTTGCCTGTAAAGTCGGTTTTACGGGCGAAGATTTTACGTGACAACGTAGTGCTGCGCGCGCGGCAGACCGATCATAGTTGAGTGGGAGAGAGACGCAAGGCATTCGGCGGGCCTCTCTCTCGTTCGGTGACTCATCGTAACGTTACCGAGCGTTACACTTTTTCATAAGTGACTCCCAGCCGCAACCTAATTTAAGACGTTGTCACGTCAAAAACACAATATCTGTCACTGCAACGAATATTCATTAAACATATTTTTTTAGTAATGCGAGAGCGTCTTTATTTATCAAGCGCGTTATTAATTTCCTTGTGGTTCGTCTAATTACATTTATTAATTGTAAAACTGCGACGCTAGCTCCACCGCGTCGTTCGTCTTTGGAATTGCTTCCATGCAAGGTGGCTTTCTCCTTGGCCGGCTCGGCTCCCCTCCTGTTTCCTCCCCTCATTTCCCTCCCTTGATTACCCCTCCTCGGTGACTCATCGTAACGTTACCGAGCGTTACACTTTTTCATAAGTGACTCCCAGCCGCAACCTAATTTAAGACGTTGTCACGTCAAAATCTTCAATTGTTGCTGCACTGCGCTGTTATGCCTACTAAATATTTTCCCTTGAAACCAAAATTCACTGGTTACAACTGCTATTAAAGTTTTCCCCGCTTGTACGTTTTGAAAGATGCTCGAATGTTTTACTTAAAGGAGTAATGGGAGGTGGAAAAATAACCCCTTAAAAAAATTACTTCGTGGAATAATTTGCATATTCGTAACGTGAAATAAACTGAAAGAATTAAAATTTTCGTTGAAGAAAGAAGAAAAATCAAACCCATTTTACAAACAGTGGTAGTGAAAGCTAGATTCTTTCGTGTTTCGTACACAAATATTTATATTTCTATTCACCGTGAAAATGTTATCAAAAGCGCGTATTCATTATGTACTAGTGAGTACTAAGTATTTAAAACGCCATGAAAATGAGGAAGTTTTAGAAATTTACTGGACATCCATACAACGAAAATATACTTTTTTTCGTCGCTGTACTTCATAAAAGTAAAAAATAAATATGTTTCTAGTTACACAGTGTTTTATAAATTCGCAAAACGTTTAGTGAAATTGTCTAACGTACAATGAACTGTTTTTCTTTCTATGCATAACACCTCTTAAAAAGAAGACATTTAATTGAAATCGCTTTTAGAAAGTTAGCTATTACAATATTTCTGGCCAAAACACTTATAACTTATACTATTTGTAAGCAATATACTGTTATACAGTACAATAAAACATGAATGCAGAATTCGATATCCGAAACTATGCGCAACCGTACTTCTGCCACATTTATGTTGTTTACCTCTGAGGGTATGGTTAAATAAGTTCACGCGACTAAAGGAGGAAAAAAAATGTAAACAGCAATTTTATTTTTGTTATTTTTAGTAACATGTTTAATTCTCATTATCTAAGCCTTCCTCTTCGTCGTATTGCTCAGAGCACTCCAAATAAATAGTATGTGCTATTACATATCCTACATGATTCACCCCCCTTCCTTCAGTACTTAGGCTAGTTTTTAATTTCAGTAAGAAATCAGTGTCCAAACGTGGTCATATTTGGCTAGTTTGAGTAAATTCTTTCTGTATATTTCCTCCACGCCTTTTGACATTTCACGATGCCTATGCACTTGACGCTCAGAACTGAGACCCGATTGTATTTAAAATTAAGTCTGAAAAGTGCTTTTTGATTTTGTTATTTCTTTAGACGATTCGTTATTCACTTAATTTAAAAAAAAAACATCATTTTTAAGCCGTCTAAGCAATAGTTAACAAACAAAATACTTAATATATTTTTTAACGTAGCAAAACACGTTGAGCAGTCACCTGTTTTGCTTATTATTATTTATGCGATAAGTAATGTGTTGCTCATCATAAACATTTCAATAGAAGTACTGAGGTTATTCGTCTGATGCAGTGTTTATGTGAACCGGGTTCTTAAAATTGTTTCATGCATATGAAGAAGGCAAGATAATTAGACGCAACAATACACAAAATATGCAATATGTTCGCAAACTCAGTGCCCAAACTCCAGACATACTTGTTTTGGACCAACAATAACACATAAAATCCCCATACGCTTATTTCCGGAAACTTATTTTTATATGAGGCGGCGCGATCCTGCGTGTAGGATAAGTTCCATGCGCGACGCTGCGTATGTAATAATTTAGTGTCGCGCGCCTACTTCCTATGCAACTTATCCTACACACATGATCGCACAGCCTTGTCCTCCAGATGTTGTACGCCGTAACTTTGAACACAATTATTTGGTATAAAAATTCGTTTCCGGATAAAAGTGTCTATGGCTTTTGTGTTACTATTGGTCCAAAGATACTGTGTCTGGAATTTGGACACAGAGTTTTCGAAAATACTGTATACTATCACAGTCAGTAAGTTCATGGGCTGGCGCCTCGAGTGTAGGCAGCCACACACTGCGANAGTTCATGGGCTGGCGCCTCGAGTGTAGGCAGCCACACACTGCGAAGTTCACAAACTTGTTGACTATACTGCGTATAATCAGTAAAGGGTTGATTCCAAAAGTCAGAAAAGGTTAAAACTGTAAATTTTCAGGAACTGTAAAGAAGCAATGTAGGTGGTTGTGTGCAGTACAGTGTATTTCAATTATATATATAGTTTGGACAAGTCTATTTTAGTGAATTATTTTTATTTAAAGAGTGATTTTTCCTCAAAGTATTGTATTTTTCATTATCAAGATACTGTAGGGGAAGTAAACCTAACTGTTTGAGTGTTGAATGTTTCTTCTAATTGTCATCACAACCATCGAAATTGGCATAATTGTCTATCTCAACATTTTATTTTTTCAGCCGTATCTTGGGAAGAGGATGTAAAGTTTTCCTGTAACTACTCATCATAATACTGGCAATCTGCCTGGTTTTCAAGATACTGTGTTTGGTTTAGCAAGCCTTTCTTCTTAGCTGGCTGCAGTTCAGGAGTTCACTCTTAGAGTTTTTGTTGAACAAAGCTGCTAATGTCCACTCGGCAGGTCTTGTTTCTCAAAATATGTATTTACCACGCACCGTAGTATAACTTCCACAGGTTAACTTGTTGGTCGTCTTTACTGAACATCATACGTACCTGCGGTTTCAAGAGAGGTTTAGGTTATTTTAGAAACAAATGCTCCACAGTACTCGCCATGTCGAAGAAATAACTGTGAGTCATTATATTCACGTAAAATGGGGAAGGATGTCCTTGCTCTCTCCATTACTTCGTCCCACTTCTCTGGAATTTCTGTTGTCTTGGGTGTTTTATTGCCACCGATGAGGGCAAAATCTTGATAATTTAGCAAATAATTGTATTCTCGAATGAAAAATATGTATTTTTTGGAATAAATTGTAAACGCAAACTCAAAAATAGAAATACCGAACCATAGTTATTCTACTTCTGTTCTGGAAAACTATCTGAGATGAGAACAACTTGTCACCCACCAAGTTGTATAAACACCGGTCCTTTAAATTATTTGCATATCCCACATGTGCTCTTTCTGAATATACGTGTTTTCTCTTTTCATGCTTTTAAAGCTACCAAATGGCGTATGGTTGGAGTTTTTAGACAATGCAGCTTCTTATACGCATTGTTATTTCGACGCAGTGTGGTCATTCAGTTGTTTTTTGGCTCTAATGGATGAGGGCATGTAGTGCATTGGATCATCGCATTACTCTCAAGAAAACATAACATTTTATAATTTATTAACCAGTAGAGTGGCACCTTCCACATTGTCTCGAAACTCTTTAATCGCTAAAATACCCTTGTTGCTGTTAGAGTCCGGTTACAGGTCTATTCTCTCCACTTCCCAGGACAGACAGTACCATAGTCGAGACTTCACTCAACCTATCAGCACGTGATCGGAAGAGCGAGTGGAGTGGAGAGATTTGAGTGGCTCTTAACATCGAGGTCTTGAGAGCCGATAAGGGTATAAGTGAGGTGAGTATGGAGCAGCACCGGAATGCAAGGGCAGGGAAACGGGAGTTCCCCGAGAAAACCCGCCGACCAGCGGCATCGTCCGGTACGATTCCCACATGCGGAAATCCGGGAGCGACCCCGCTGGAAATCGAACCCGGTTTGTCTATGTGGGAGGCGAGTAGTCAGATCACTACACCACCGCGGTCCAAGAGCGAATCCATCTAGGCGTCTTCCAGCATACGAAGTTATCCATTACAACCTAGAGTGCTAACCCATCTGATCGAGCACTATGACATAACAGGATTCATTTAGAGGAGTCAGAATAATAACAATAATGATATATTGTGATATAAAGATTTCATATGGACGTAAATTTAATTTCATTCCCATTGTATTTATTTACATTATGCCCGATTTTCGAGACGTAGTTAGCCGAATATCAGCTTATGTCCTGTGCGAGGGGTTTTGGGATCATCATCTGAATAAGCCATGAATGCGGGTGCCACTTTCAGATTTGAGATTAGTTAAAGTTCTCACAGTATTGTCTACGGAATGTGAATGCTCTTTCTTAAGCGCGATCGTCTGCGTAGGCTATGTTCCATCTCGAAATCCAACTAAAAGTTGGATTTAATTTACATTCAGTTAGAAAGTTTGTAAGGAAAGATGGAGCCAACTATTCGCAAGAAAATTTGCGTAAAAAAACGAATTCACAGCTTATGTTATTGCAAATTCTCTTGAGGCAATAAAATAAGTAAACTTGAAGCGCATGAAATGCATTACGTGCGTAGGCTGGAACATTGTGTTGAGCGACAATAATCAAGTCGTTTGCTGGCCACAATGCTACTCAAGAAGTTTTAATGGTTTTACCACACGCGAGCAATGTGAAAAGGCTAAAACGATCTTCAGCCTTCTACGCGATATAGGCCAGCCGCATAATTGAAGAGCTTTCTCTTCGGGCTCACCCCTCAGAATTTCGCAACTCATGATCGTAAACGGAACCTAAAGCTCCAGTAAACGTTAAATTAGAATTCCTACCACCATCAAGAGAGAAACCAAACCGGAACGCGCATAGCCTACCCTCGCAACCAAAGATAAGTGACGCAGTTACAAGTGAATACAATTTTGAAGATAAACATCACATTGAGATAAACATGTTCTCCTTCCAACAAAAACTTGTTTATAAACATATGGCCGAACAAATGTGTTTGTTTTAACTAAATAAATATTTGAGTAAACGAAACTCTGAAAAAAAATCTGATCACACAACAAAATACACCCTTTAGTTAACATGTGTCGCGCCAACAAACTGTGACTGTCAACAGAATATTCAGTTGTACCAGATATTTATATTTGTTTGCTAATATACGAACAAATATAAAGTATGCTGAAACAAACCTTTCTCCCAGTAAAACATAATCATGACCGGGTACCACCAATGAGAGGCGACATATATTGCCAGACTGGCTTACGAATTATTAGAATACCCTTGACGAGGATTAAAAAATACGGCTGCAACTCTCGGCTCTAGGAAGTTGTCTGGTCCGGCAGAGCATGTATGTATCTTGCTAAGACCATTCCGTGACTCGGTATGTTACTGTCACCTTACTAGGATACTAGCCCAACAACCCTGCAACCCTTCAAGCGATTGGTGACCTCTCTTTCCAGCTGATGTTAGAGAAAGTTACTCCCTCCTGGGATGGTTATCTAAGAGAGTAACTATTATCTCACAACCGAACGGTGGGAAAAGTGAAGAACGGATTTGGTGAAACTGGCTTCCAGTGGTTCGTAACTGCCGTAGGACCCGGCAGTGCGGTCTGTTTGATGTGGGATTTGCTCCTGACGGGATTATTAGGTTCCCACTACCTACGCGTGGGACGTCAGTTCCCAATTCCCCGAGCCTTGTGACCTCAAACGCTAGTCCCTTTCGTGAAGTCATCCACGACACCGGGTAGACGCGACCTGTGACAGGTATTAATTTTGTTACTCTCAAAGTGTGCTGTGTCCATATCTCTGCATACTCTGAAAACTTTTGAAAATTCAATGGCATGTTGTCCTTCGAACTGGAGGACATTTACCTCACTTCAGCGGGGGAAAAAAACTATCACTAAGAATTTTAAACTGCTGTTACAGGTTCACAAATTAACGCGTTCCTTCAATTTTAGTCATGGAATAATCGTGTCATTTGCAAATGTTAGAGTGAATATCTTTGTTACATATCATTTTTATCAAATTTATTTCACTTTGTACTTCATTTCTGCTATGTGACTGTTTTGGTGTTTGCTTGTGTATATTTTAACTATTGTTATGCAATGTTTTTAAATACGTATGTATTTCCCCACTTCACTGAAATTCTACAGCTCATTAATGATTTATTTGAAAATTGTTTTGTAGTTCGTTTTGGCAAGATTCGAATCAGAAAATTTGTTTATATAGGATATCATTGTGATGTGGTTTACAAAAGTATGGAGCATTAAAATTAAGAAGTTTTTTTATCAACAAGTTTTTATACAAAGAGTACATTCATTTCATACATTTTTTTACGGAAACACCATTTCGAATTTTACTCGCGACCTTGAGCATAGAGATATTTTTTGTGATAGTGAGATTGTTAAAGTAATACACATATTCTGTTCATGGTTATCAACAGGTTTTGTATTTTTATTCACTCTTTCTATGACTGTGAAAGAGCCATTGTTTGTGGGGTGCAATTTTAGTTTGATATTTTGTAACCTACTTTTCGAAGAAAAGAAGAAAGTCTTATGAGATCGCTTACCTGCATGTGTGGGCGTGCACGTGTGTGTCCCACCCCTTTAAAACTTCTGGACGCGTGAACCGAATTTCACCCAATTCATTACAAATATAGTACTTAGTAAACAAATAAAACTTTTATATTTTTCGACCACGCCGCGTAAATACTTTCAAAATGACGGCCTTTTAAAATGTATGGTTTTATGTCATTTATTAGGAACTATTCAATGGATTTAAACATTTTTTTATGTTGACAGTATATCATGTAAGCGTTGAACCTAGAGATCGATATTGTTGTTGGTCTGTCATTTTTTAAGATAGTGTCAAACTAAAAAATAAAGCTTTTATGTTATACCTTGGAAACTACTCAACCGATTATCTCCAACTTTGGCACGTAAGTAATAATATGGCAGGCAGTGTAAATATATAGTTATGCAATTTAGATTGATTAGGAACTTATTTAAAAATGGGGGCCATACAAATATTTTAGGTTTATTTGATATATCTAACATTCCGTTCCGCTGATTTCGAGCAAATGTTGTATGTATTAGAAGCACCACACATATGACAACAAATAGCCACTTTTTCTGTAATTTTGTAACATAGTGCCACACGAATAAATAAAGGTTTTAGGGCATATCTCGTGAAACAATTGACCAATTTCTACCAAATTCAACAAACAAGTAGTACTGCAGCAGGTGAAGTAAACTAGTAGGTTTTAAGTTGGTCAGAAACTTATTTTAAACGTGGCGGCCATATAACTATTTTAGCCTAATATGCTATATAGTCAACCATGTAATCAATTCCAACTTAACTTTGTATGCTTACTATATATATTAAAACTACAAAATATATCAGCCCGATCCTCTATTATCCGTCATTTTGTATGAAAGCGTCGTATGAATAATGTTTCATGTCATATCTCGGGAAAAAATTATACGATTTCTACTAAATTTGGCAAACAAGTAGTACTAGGCAATTGATATAAATTGTTTTGGGTTAAGTGAGCCAGACGTATGTTTTTAATATGGTGGCCATATAGCCATTTAGCTTAGTATGCTATATCCTCGAAACTATGTAATCATTTAATTTTGTATACTGGAAGTATATATAAGGCCTACAACTATATAATGTGTTTACACAAAGTGTCCTTTTTCCGTCATTATGAAAGATGACAAAACATGAAAAATATAGTTTTTATGCAATGTCTGGGAACAGTCAAACGATTCCTGAAAAATTTGTCGAAGAAGTTATACTATGGTAGGCCATATTAATTTATATTTTTTAAGCGGGTACTTATTTTCAGAATGACAAACGTATAACCACTTTTACTTAGTATGCTGTAACCCTATCATTTAAAACATTAGGCTGATTATATCCTAAATTGATGTTCTGAATCCTTCCTCCTTAATGCAGTTGGTTGCATGCTAGCTCATGGTACAAGGCATTCCGGGTAAGGCACGTGTGTGTTTGTAATTATCTCACTACCTTTGCAAATGTTTCCTGTTTTCATCGCTAATAATATTGCTTTCAAGGAGACATCAAGACCTACTTACCATCTAGGTTTTTAAGAACTTAATTACAAACTATTTGCATCCATGTAGAGGAAAGCAAGCTCATTAGTTGTATAAGTACGTCATCTTTTTTCATGATATCTTTGATTTTTGTTGGCTGTGCATGCTAAGATGTCTCGCTGATTTAGAGAGGTCATACCGGTGATGGGTTTTCCCCTCCCCCTTCGTTATGATTCAGTTTGTCATATTTGAAACTCACTATAATCGTGGATGTCCCGTAGTCTTTAAGTTACCTCTGTATAACTGTAAGACGTAAAATACTAACTTCGCATTGTAGTTAATTTAACTTCAGTTTACACCTCTATGTACAAAAATATGTCCTCTAGAAACTGTCTCATATAAGCGGAAACCTGATGAACGCAATGATATGAACGACGGCTATAATGAAACATAACTGAATAATACTGTGAGAAATTTATGTTCATATTTTATTCATGTCCCACAAACATGATACAAGTGCGTAGTATGAGTGAAAATCTTAGATAAATAACTTTTGCTACACAAAAAATAACCATACGTTTTTAGTTTCTTTCATTGTTCCCTCTTTTGAAGTTCACCTTTCACAAAGTTTACAAAATATAAAAATTATGAAACCAGAAATTTTNCGGGAATTTTCTGAATTGCTTGCGCGGGCCATTCAAAATTCGTCCGCGGGCCACATCGTGGCCCGCGGGCATAGGGGTGAGCAGCCCTGGTCTAAATCATGTAATCAATTCCAACTTAACTTTGTATGCTTACTATATATATTAAAACTATAAAATATCTCTGCCCGATCCTCTATTATCCATCATTTTGTATGAAAGCGTCATATGAATAATGTTTCATGTCATATCTCGGGAAAGAATTATACGATTTTTACTAAATTTGGCAAACAAGTAGTACTAGGCAATTGATATAAATTGTTTTGGGTTAAGTGGGCCAGACGTTTGTTTTTAAAATGGTGGCCATATAGCCATTTAGATTAGTATGCTATATCTTCGAAACTATGTAATCAATGGTAACTTAATTTTGTATACTGGAAGTATATACAAGGCCTACAACTATCTAATGTGTTTACACAAAGTGTCCTTTTTCCGTCATTTTGAAAGATGACAAAACATGAAAAATATAGTTTTTATGCAATGTCTGGGAACAGTCAAACGATTCCTGCAAAATTTGTCGAAGAAGTTATACTACGGTAGACCATATTAATTTATATTTTTTAAGCGGGTACTTATTTTCAGAAGGACAAACGTATAACCACTTTTACTTAGTATGCTGTAACCCTATCATTAAAACATTAGGCTGATTATATCCTAAATTGATGTTCTGAATCCTACTTCCTTAATGCAGTTGGTTACATGTTAGCTCATGGTACAAGGCTTAATGGCTTCGAATTCTGGGTAAGGCACGTGTGTGTTTGTAATTATCTCACTACCTTTGCAAATGTTTCCTGTTTTCATCTCTAATAATATTGCTTTCAAGGAGACATCAAGACCTACTTACCATCTAGGTTTTTAAGAACTTAATTACAAACTATTTGCATCCATGTAGAGGAAAGTAAGCTCATTAGTTGTATAAGTACGTCTTGTTTTTTTCATGATATCTTTGATTTTTGTTGGCTGTGCATGCTAAGATGTCTCGCTAATTTCGAGAGGTCATACCGGTGATGGGTTTTCCCTTCCCCCTTCGTTATGATTCAGTTTGTCATATTTTAAACTCACTATAATCGTGGATGTCCCGTAGTCTTTAAGTTACCTCTGTATAACAGTAAGACATAAAATACTAACTTCGCATTGTAGTTAATTTAACTTCAGTTTACACCTCTATGTACAAAAATATGTCCTCTAGAAACTGTCTCATATAAGCGGAAACCTGATGAACGCAATAATATGAACGACGGCTATAATGAAACATAAATGAATAATACTGTGAGAAATTTATGTTCATATTTTATTCATGTCCCAAAAACATGATACAAGTGCGTAGTATGAGTGAAAATCTTAGGTAAATAACTTTTGCTACACAAAAAAACACCATACGTTTTTAGTTTATTTCATTGTTCCCTCTTTTGAAGTTCACCTTTCACAAAGTTTACAAAATATAAAAATTATGAAACCAGAAATTTTGGAAACTTAATGGGCTCTATTAGCAGCATTTTAGAAGATAAGCGTTTTAAAAATTTTGGATTTTATGTTTTTTGTATAGCTGAATAAGTTATAAAGACACTAAGGCTGGTATTCACATTCACTTTTGTGATGGAGATGCGAGCCACATTCCGTACGCATCTTGATTTGCAGGAAACGTTTAGCGAGTTGTTGGCATGTTGGTTACAGTTGCTGGCGTTCTCAAAGNGAGACACAATAAAATGACATCAAATTACTTATTATGGTGACATTCCGTTCTTGACACACACAAAAGTAGGGGTAGAAAATAATACAAGAAATTTAAAAATAAAAAAAATCCTCAAAAACCAATGTATTAGGTATGATTATATTTATCTGTTACTCGCTCGTCTTATAGTGGATTGATGCAGTTTAAATCTTAATTTTAATGACTACCAAATAAATATTACTAGAAAGGAGCATTTGACGAATTCCGTGGAACTATCCGTAAAATTTCTAATTGATTTTCGTTGTTTTTGCTGCCAATTAAGTGTTTTAGAGGAAAATATTATTACTTCCGTAGTGTTAGATTTTCAAACAGTATAATATTAAAAATATAAAAAAGTCAGTTGCTGGATTGGGATTTGAACTTGCTTTACAATGCCTTAAGTCTGCTATCATAACCAGANCCCCCCTCTTCATCCAACCTACTGAACGACTAGCATATCGTTAACCTCTCCTTGTGCTTGTAAAAATGAGGCACGCCTTACATCGTTTCGATAATTGGGACACAATAAAATTACATACAATTACTTATGATGGTGACATACCGTTCTTGACACACACAAAAGTAGGGGTAGAAAATAATACAAGAAATTTAAAAATTTTAAAAATCCTCAAAAACAAATGTATTAGGTATGATTATATTTATCTGTTACTCGCTCGTCTTATAGTGGATTGATGAAGTTTAAATCTTAATTTTAATGACTACCAAATAAATATTACTAGAAAGGAGCATTTGACGAATTCCGTGGAACTATCCGTAAAATTTCTAATTGATTTTCGTTGTTTTTGCTGCTAATTAAGTGTTTTAGAGAAAAATAATATTACTTCCGTAGTGTTAGATTTTCAAACAGTATAATATTAAAAATATAAAAAAGTCAGTTGCTGGATTGGGATTTGAACTTGCTTTACAATGCCTTAAGTCTGCTATCATAACCAGAAGGCTACCAACCACATCTTGCTATCCTACCAAAATTTCAATGAAATTATATTTTCAGTGTTTTCTATTAGTATTCATATATTTTTTAATTATTGCAGCTTGTATGCTTCGTGTTAATTTTTTTATTTTAATGTATTAGTTAGAGAGAATAATGCCTCTGCAGAATATATAGAACAAATTTTGAAATGTTTAATATTTCATAAACTCATTTATATTTCACTTTTCTTTAGTNAAACAGTATAATATTAAAAATATAAAAAAGTCAGTTGCTGGATTGGGATTTTGAACTTGCTTTACAATGCCTTAAGTCTGCTATCATAACCATAGGGCTACCAACCACATCTTGCTATCCTACCAAAATTTCCATGAAATTATATTTTCAATGTTTTCTATTAGTATTCATATATTTTTTAATTATTGCAGCTTGTATGTTTCGTGTTCATCTTTTTATTTTAATGTATTAGTTAGAGAGAATAATACCTCTGCAGAATATATAGAACAAATTTTGAAATGTTTAATATTTCATAAACTCATTTATATTTCACTTTTCTTTAGTACTGATTTTAGTAGCATACACATTAATTTAAAAATATTTTAAATAATGCATGTGCTCTTCGTCGAATCAATTTTAGTAAATATATTGTTTCTAACTACCGATAGCCAGAAACGTACTTGACATTTTTTACCCTCGCACACAAGACTCACAAACGCCTCACGGAAGAGGGACTCGCAATCTTTATTCGTTAATTAAAGCTCTGTTTACGAGATATTTAAGAGGCTGTCTCGTCTTATACGTGAAGATTTTGTGGGAGCGCAATCAAAAATGTTTAAGAATGTAACCCTAACAAAACATTTGACAGAAAATTGCTTTGAATGACTGGAAAAACGAATAGGTATAATTAGCAGTGAAGAAATGCAAGTCAGTGTCAGAATGGGTACTTTCATGCCAGGTATGTTGATTATTCATTTACACTACACAGATATGTATGCCTAAGTTAACAAAGCGTATACTGAAAATGAAATAGGAAAGTGAATTCATGTTTATGTCATTTGGCATTAGTCAAAACGATTTATTTACACAGATTAGGGGTATCAGATCAGCGACTTTTACCAAGTTAACACTGCCAGTCTTCTTGATTTTTGTCGTGACATTTTTACAAGAAATAAAATAAACCTGGGAGTACTTAAAATTATCTAAATGNTTCCGATTTTAGTAGCATACAAATTAATTTACAAATATTTTAAATAATGCATGTGCTCTTCGTCGAATCAATTTTAGTAAATACATTGTTCCTAACTACCGATAGCCAGAAACGTACTTGACATTTTTTACTCTCGCACACAAGACTCACAAACGCCTCACGAAAGAGGGACTCGCAATCTTTATTCGTTAATTAAAGCTCTGTTTACGAGATTTTTAAGAGGCTGTCTCGTCTTATACGTGAAGATTTTGTGGGAGCGCAACCAAAAATGTTTAAGAATGCAACCCTAACAAAACATTTGACAGGGAATTGCTTTGAATGACTGGAAAAACGAATAGGTATAATTAGCAGTGAAGAAATGCAAGTCAGTGTCAGAATGGGTACTTTCATGCCAGGTATGTTGATTATTCATTTACACTACACAGATATTTAAGCCTAAGTTAACAAAGCGTATACTGAAAATTAAATAGGAAAGTGAATGCATGTTTATGTCATTTGGCATTAGTCAAAACGATTTATTTACATAGATTAGGGGTATCAGATCGGCGACTTTTACCAAGTTAACACTGACAGTCTTCTTGATTTTTGTCGTGACATTTTTACAAGAAATAAAATAAACCTGGGAGTACTTAAAATTATCTAAATGAAAAATTGGTATACAATCATGTAAATGGCACAGTAGATGCGTATACAAGTCTGATCTGAACGAGTGTGTCTATTAAAAAGTATTGAGTATGTTTACGCATGGTGGATGGGCTTAGTGACGAGGTTTCGATCTGTGGTTTACTTATGACCGGGGTGGTTGCGATTAGCCAAGTTCCGCATCTCGCAGCAAATGCGCGGAAATTTGCAATCAGGAGCCGTAATTTAGTATTAAGATTTACTAACCAACCAAATGTTAACCCACGATTTTGGTTAATCACAGTTTTATTTAATTTAACTACAAAATATTAAGGAATACAGAAGCGAAAGAGCCGATGGTATTGCGAACTCCGATATCACGCGCCTGCACTTACCGACAATATGGTGGAACGTCATTCGCCAATCAGGCACGAGGAAAGCAACTGTACAGACTGCAACTCAGCCTACACGAAATATTCCCCGCCATGCAGAAACCAGTAAGATATAAGACACTAGCCCTAGACCTCGCGCAGCCAATAAACGACAGTGTGCTTTTACACGAAAGGAACCACCGCGCTAGTTTGCTCCTGTAATTTTACTTACTCCGTGACTGTACTGAAGCTCACCAGCGATTACGTCTTCTTATTTAATGAACAACAATCAGTAGATACTGATTTCAGCTACCCCATAGATAAAATAAATTTGAAAGTTCTCCTTCTAGCTGTTTAGTCAGCATTCATACTCGTAAAATTTCAAATCATATAGTTGTATAAATTGGAAAGAAAATCTCATTAGATGTCCATTGTGAATTAATGTCGCCACAATTCACTCTACGAAAATAAATTCAAATCCCAACACTTTTTCCCCTATACTTTTATCTCGACTTCGGCTTTCATTCGGTAATTTGCTAGACTTTTTCAAGACGGTTGGAATACATACTTATTGATCTCTCTGTTACTGGCAGTTTCACACTACATTTCTTGTAAAAAAAAACACCGATTACGGAGGCAGCTAATATAAGACGTATGTTTAATACTTAGCGTGGAAAATTTGCACCTTTCTATTTTTATCAGCACGAAGGAAGAGTAAAAGTAATTAATTTACAAAAGTGTTGTCCCTGGCTGTAATTATGGCAGATTTCATCACCGATTTCCAGGTAAAATTTTATTTTGTCGTATCACTGACATCCGTTAATTATCAGTTTAAAAAGTCTAATAATACCGCATCACACATTCGTTAAACATGTGAGAAAGGTTAGTCATAAAATAGGTCTTCTAGAACTTACAGAACACAAATAATTAAAATTTTGAAAAATTCTGTACTTACCTATAAATAAAATAATTTAGATTGTCGCAGACACAGATAAATGCATGACTGGATGAACAGTGAATAAACACTCATTTTCCAAAAAAAATGAATCACCATTAACGCATCGCTAACGAACGTTACCCCACAATATCTTCATTGCCCGAAATGTCTTCAATTTGCGTTTATTGCGGTTTGCTTGCGCGGATAGGCCTAGGGGGCATAAATATCTCTCCGTCGCTCACAGTTGCAAGACACCGAATACGATCTTAGTAGCAGTGTGAGCCACAGAGTGAAGTTAAGTGAACACGCAGCATGCGCCGACGGCGCATTCGACAAGCCATCGCACGCACAACTTGATGAGTTTGAGAGAGGTCACGTCGTCGCCCTTCGAGACGCTCTACTCGTCTCTTCGACCATTTTGCCTATGTTACTTACTAATAGATTAATTCGGTTAAATACATTATTTAGAAGATAAAATTAAGTAAGTCCAAAAATGTAATGTAATCAAAAACATATTACTGAATTAAACTTACAAATCTCTATACCGAAAGAAACATAACATAATCTTCTGCTGCACTACAACACTATTGATTTAATTAATTCACAAACGAACACCGAATAATAAACTTAATTAAAAACATATTGCACGAGCAGCGAGTAAAAATACTTCGGGGATTCCAAAAGAGAATATATCGAGTAAAATTACGTCTAACGAGACATGCTATCCACGTGTCAATACTGGTTCACATTAAATAAATACGATTTTTAAAATGGTAGCAATACTTCGAAAACAAAATATAGGTCGAAGTTCATTCTACACAGTACATTCAAATAAAATTACCATTAGAATTTTGAATGAATAATCCAGTTCACTAGTGACTTGGATTTAATTAAAGGGTACATGGCGACCCAAACTAATTTAGAAACAGTAACATATCGCGGGNATATTTGCAATCAGGAGCCATAATTTAATATTAAGATTTACTAACCAACCAAATGTTAACCCAGGATTTTGGTGAATCACAGTTTTATTTAATTTAACTACAAAATATTAAAGAATACAGAAGCGAAAGAGTCGATGGTATTGCGAACTCCGATATCACGCGCCTGCACTTACCGACAATATGGCGGAACGTCATTCGCCAATCAGGCGTGAGGAAAGCAACTGTACAGACTGTAACTCAGCCTACACGAAATATTCCCCGCCATGCAGAAACCAGTAAGATATAAGACACAAACCCTAGACCTCGCGCAGCCAATAAACGACAGTGTGCTTTTACACGAAAGGAACCACCGCGCTAGTTTGCTCCTGTACTGAAGCTCACCAGCGATTACGTCTTCTTATTCAATAAACAACAATCAGAAGATACTGCTTTCAGCTACCCCATATATAAAATAAATTTAAAAGTTCTCCTTCTAGCTGTTTAGTCGGCATTCATACTCGTAAAATTTTAAATCATATAGTTGTATAAATTGGAAAGGAAATCTCATTAGATGTGCATTGTGAATTAATGTCGCCACAATTCACTCTACGAAAATAAATTGAATTCCCAACACTTTTTCCCCTATACTTTTATCTCGAATTCGGTTTTCATTCGGTAGGGTAATAATTCTCAAATTCCGTATTGTTAGGGTGTTGGATAACGTTGGATCATTACAAGATAATCGATCTTTCGCAGCCAGTGTATAGTTGTATAAATGCATGCACCAAGATCTTAAACACGAAAATTAAGGCTAAAAAATCCATAACATTGAAAATCTACTTAGCCACCAAATAAGGAACAAAATTTAACATAGCTTAATACTTGTTAACAGCTTATTAATCCAGAAAAACCTCAAATACTTCGTAATCAATGAAAGAAGTACAACGATTGCATTAAAACAGCAAAGAAACAGTGATAAAAATAGTTGACAGTTGCTGAACTGTCACATGCCTGATTAGACGTACCCACGAGCTTACAATTAATTTGCTAGACTTTTTCAAGACGGTTGGAATACATACTTCTTAATCCCTCTGTTAAGGGCAGTTTCACACTACATTCCTTGTAAAAAAACCACCGATTTCGGAGGCAGCTAATATAAAACGTATGTTAATACTTAGCGTGGCAAATTTGCACCTTTCTGTTGTACACCGTGATATTATTTTTATCGGCACGAAGGAAGAGTATAAGTAATTAATTTACAAAATTTTTGTCTCTGACTGTAATTATGGGAGATTTCATCACTGAAGTAGGGATTTCCAGGTAAAATTTTATTTTGTCGTATAACTGACATCCGTTAATTATCAATTTAAAAATTCGAAGAATACTGCAACACATTTTCGTTAAACATGAAAGGTTAGTCATAAAATAGGTCTTCTGGAACTCACAGAACACAACTAATTAAAATTTTGTACTTACCTATAAATAAAAGAATTTAGATTGAAGCAGACACAGATAAATGCATGACTGGATGAACAGTGAATATACACTCATTTGCCAAAAAAATAAATCACCATTAACGAATCGCTAACGAACATTACCCCACAATATCGTCATTGTCAGACATATCTTACATTTGCGTTTATTGCGGTTTGCTTCCGCGGATAGGCCTAGGGGTCGCTCACAGTTGCAAGACACCGAATACGATCTTAGTAGCAGTGTGAGCCACAGAGTGAAGTTAAGTGAACACGCAGCATGCGCCGACGGCGCATTCGACAAGCCATCGCACGCACAACTTGATGAGTTTGAGAGAGGCCACGTCGTCGCCCTTCGAGACGCTCTACTCGTCTCTTCGACCATTTTGCCTATGTTACTTACTAATAGATTAATTCGGTTAAATACATTATTTAGAAGATAAAATTAAGTAAGTCCAAAAATATAATGTAATCAAAAACATATTACTGAATTAAACTTACAAATCTGTATACCGAAAGAAACATAACATAATCTTCTGCTGCACTACAACACTATTGATTTAATTTAGCCATAAACGAACACCGAATAATAAACTTAATTAAAAACATATTGCACAAGCAGCGAGTAAAAATACTTCGGGGATTCCAAAAGAGAATATATCGAGTAAAAATGACGTCTAACGAGACCTGCTATCCACGTGTCAATACTGGTTCACATTAAATAAATACGATTTTTAAAATGGTAGCAATACTTCGAAAACAAAATATAGGTCGAAGTTCATTCTACACAGTCCATTCAAATAAAATTACCGTTAGAATGTTGAATGAATAATCCTGTTCACTAGTGACTTGGATTTAATTAAAGGGTACATGGCGACCCAAACTAATTTAGAAACAGTAACATATCGCGGGTAAATCTGGCTAACTGCTACACGTGTCTGGAGTTTTTCTCTTGTTCATAGTTTATAACTGTGTGAGGCTGTTTCTCCCGTTTAGATGGGTCAGTGATAAGTTTGGATCTTTAGTACTGACCGTTTGCGATTCATCCGCAAATAGTTCATCTACGTAAAAAATGCAACCTCCAGCAGTAACGGGAACGAGACGCTACAGCATTCTGGGAAATATGCTTGCACAAAAGATACGTGCGATTTTTCTCTTCTTATAGGTGCCAACAATATTAAAAGGTAATGTATGTTAAAATATTCCCATTGCAGTGGACATCAAAAACCACAAGGAAAGAAGTTCCTTAAAAAAAATATTTTTTAAATAAGAGGAACTTTATTTTTTTGTTCGTCGAGGAAACGAAACTCTGGATTTACGCACCCTACGCACTCTAGATTTACACACAGAAGGTCTGGGGAAGTTCCCACGGGGGGCGGTGGTTGTAGAGTTTCAGGGGCGGAGACTCTAACATAGCGAAGCCAGCGAGCAAATAAATCCCACACAGATGCAACTTTTCTAACTACTGCCTACTCTGCACGCAGCGCAAATATACTAAATGTCGGGCGGTTATTCACATGCGAATTTAGTTTATGGCGACAACGGATTTTAAAGCTTTTGCTATGTTGCGTGATGCCTGAGGGGCGTACCCGAGTTGTTAGGGGATGGAGCTCTTAGTAAAAATAAAATAACTATGTCTGATTATTAATTTATTCACACGGCTATTATTTACAACATTAAACTATCTTCACTATTACTCAATTCTTATTAAAATCCTTATCAAAGTCTCTATATTGGTTACAGTCACTTAATTCACACTCATTATTTACACATATTCAATCTGTTTATTTCCATCATTCCAAATGTCTATTACTCACGCACCCAGTTCAATAGTCCCGCTCTCCTGTCTCTCTCTCTCTCTCCACTGCACCGATGCTCGCAGTCCGCAGACTTCACTCTCGCCGCCACTCGTAGCTCTGCTTGTTCGTCACCTCGCTTGTCTTCGCACACCTGTCGCTTAATGTCGCACGATCCTCCCAACGTCCAACTCTCCAAACTGTCGACTCGGAGTCCCGTCGTGGCTTAAGTTGTCTCGCTGGCCCGATCTGGAAGGTTCTCCGCATCCCGACTCTCGTTGAGAGAGACAAGGGCGATGAACCAGAACGTTATTCTGAAGATAACCTCATAAATTCAATCCGCTGAAGGTCAGGGGCCCACGAGTCACGATAGGCTTACCGCGGCGGCACGTGTTGGCTTGCCTTGTAAGTTCTTACAGCTCTGTCATGACCTTCACACATTCCTTCGCTCACTCGCGCGGGACGAAGCAAGAGAAGCGAAGCAGGCTAGTACCACGTAACAACTAGTTTAACAAACAATGTAAAGCTCACTGGATGTACGTCACGGGAGTTTATCCTGTTCTTCGAATTATAATAAACATGAAGTATGGTTTCTCTAAAGGAAATAACCGCCTGAAATGCGTACCATCTGGAGAACGTAGGTCACATAGTTCTGAATAAAAACGGCATATGTAGCGTTGCAGACATGCTTGGCTTATTTGGTGTCAACAAAATAACACACACGAGTTTGGCGAATGAATTAAGTCGGTTCTCACAAGGCAATATTCTTGTTATTAGTCATAAAGAAACGAGACAAAACGCCAGAATGAATAATCAAACAAACGATACATTATACACAAGTATATGGAAATAATTATTGATAGCACAACGTTTACAGCAGCCAACCTTGGCTTGTCTTAGTTTTATTTATTTTCCTGTCCGTATTTTTGCATTAATTTCTGGGCTTTTTGCAACATACAGTAAGTCAGTACAACGGCGTATGTCCAAAATAATAATAGTCCAGTGTAATCCTAATAGTCATCATTATCGTCATGATATATTTCAGGTGTATTATTTTCATTTGCATATTATAACAACGCATAAATGTATACATCATTTCTTTGATATAAAAAAGTTTATGATTTTTTTTTACTGTTCGATATTGTTAATATTAAAAACGGCGCAGGTGGTCGAATTTCTAGATAAACAGTACAGGCAGTGAAATATTAAAATATTGTTACATGCAATTCCTATCACAGCTGCTCTCAAAATTATGGAAGATACTAGGATACTGGTTGGTTATTAATTTTATGAGGTGAATTTGGTAGACCACACAATGCCGGCTTCTGAAAATGTTTTTCTGCATTACACAAGTATTATACTAAAATTATTGGAAATATTTTCACCTTAAAATTTTTCAGTTCATTCATTTATAATTACAGTGTCTAGCTGGGTACGTAAAGTATCTCGATACATTTTTCATCGCCACGTGGTAGTCAAAATTTTTCTTATGGTGTAGTATTCTCTACACCGAACCTGCGTATTTGACATTAATAGGATAAATATTGTTAGTGGGAATAAACTGCATCATATAGCCGTTTTGCATTAACCAGCATTGTATACGTCAGAAACAAAAAGAAATCATAAAAATATTAACTTTTTTTTTACGTTTCTGTAAATATATTTTCTTTTATTCCGCTTCTTGTGTCCATGTGTAAAAATATTGCATTGCAAGGGAACAAAATTTTTGGGTAAAAATTTTAGTGGAAACTAATATAAAACGAGATATAACCAGATTGACTAGACTGCGGCAAAAACACAGTTATAGAATACAACACAAGGAAACAGTTATACAAATTGATTACAATAAATAGTACGTAATTAAGTTTTTTATTAATAATCATGAGCTTCAAAGCATTACCGTCTAACTGTCCACTCACGGACAATGTGGGGATCTTAAAGGAAAGACGTCTCTCCATACCCTTGCACTTTTTTTGCATAGAATCCTTTTCACCTTCTCATGACCCTAGTCTTTGTCTGCCAGCCGCCAACAAGATAACCCGCCGGCAGTCTTCCACAGCTGGCAAATGTGCCCACTACACGCCATGCCGCAACTGGCCTTGTAACGGGGAAGGAGCCACGATTGAGAAATGCTGATCCTATTGGGTAATCGGGTTGAGTAGTTAGACTCAAATATTCCCTTGGTCTAGTAACATTTTTGTGTATGTTGCTGTTTCGTCAGTAACCCTTCACGTTGTTAACGTGTAAGGCTGCTTTCTCAGCTTCGCTGAGTGCTTTACGGAGTGCGCAAGCTCCACCTTAGGTTTCACTAGCACGAGGAAAAAAGTATTAACGAAATTAAAACTGTTCAAGGCCCTGCAAATTTAGTGGATTTCTTCGTATATCCTTACTTTTCTGATGGAACCACACATTAAAGCTTGACATGTTCGGAAATTTCCGAATATAGCCAGTATTTTGATATTTGTCTGAAATTACTATGTATGCATGTTCGCTGAACTCTACTCCTTCTCGTCCTTTAATCTAAATAGTTGATATAATGCAAGTAGCACATGATTAAGCACTGAAATGCAAGCGAAAGCATTCTCTGCAGTGCTTGTCATTGTAGAATTTTGTTTTCCGCAACCTACCAAATGGCCAAATATGGTGACGTAGTCCACCGCTGGCTGGATTCTGGTGACAGATACCTGTCAAATGTATTTCATAAAACTTTTTAAGCTGTAATGGAAGATTTTAAGCTACACAAAGTATGGGAAAATTAACACACATCAAGCTGAAAGTATAGGAGTTCCACTATACATAGCTGGGAAATTCACTACGCATTTGAATTATTTGTTAACACATGTAAGCCAGTTATAATGCATATATATAAAAAAAAGCTTTAACTTTCATGGCTTATCTATACGCGTGTACCTACAATGATGTACAAAATTTTCGAACAATTTCTTAGAATCCCGGGTAAGGCATGGGTGAATATTAGCGGGCAATGATGTAGGGTCAGAAAACCATTCTGCCCAGATGGGCTTTTAGCCCTTTTTAACATAACTATGCTGCCCCTTGTGTTAAAAGATGGAATAAGGGTAGTTGACTTGGAGTTATTTCAATGAGGAACTAGAGTCAATAATTTCGTCTCCTTGTTTCAGCCATTGGGTATTTATAATAAGGTGCATTTTTCGGTATCTATCCAGGAAACTGGCCGTATGCCAATTCGCTGACAGGTCCGGGGAAAAAAAGAAGTTAATTTACTCAATTTGCTTTGACCGAGATCTCCTCCCTAACATTTTCGCGTGATTTACACCCCGCTGGTTTTGTTCCGCCCTCTCCCCTTCCTGCCATTTATGTTCCGCCCGCATGCGGAATGCTCCGTGGTCGGGAAGTTGGCCGGTCTGCATGGTAATCCCCGGTGAAACTCTCCCTTCCCTTTCTGCCGTAGCCATTTCCCCGCATAGGCTCACTGCCCATCCCCCTGGACCGTCATCTCGCATTCTGGTATTACCCATGATGCTCGTGTCACACATCGGTCAAGCTATACTGCTATCGCGCTACCCTTAGGCATGTTCGCCAGATAATTTTGATGTTATCCTATAACATACAGGGGATGGACAAAATAATATGAACACCTGACATATACACAATATTTATTTATTAATAAGGTGTTGGGCCACCATTTGCTTTTAGAACAGCTGCAATTCTTCGCGGAATAGATTTGTAGAGTGTCTGAATAGTTTACAACGGAATGTTGTCCCATTCTTGTACCAAAACATCCGCCAATTGCTTCAATTATGTTGGAGATTGAAATCTGCTCCTCACTCTCTGCTCTAAATCACCCCATAACGGTTCAACTATGTTGAGGTCTGGCCAGGGAAGATGTTTGATGATATTCTGATGCTCCGCAAACCAAAACTGAACATTTTTGGCTGTGTGTATGGGCGCACTAGTCATAGTAAGAACTTCATCATTGAGGATGTCGAGATATTCATTCGCAGTAATCCGGCCAGTAGTGTGAATGAGAGGACCAGCTGAATACCACGATATATACGCCCAAATCATAACGGAACCTCCCCCATGCTTGACTGTAGGAAGCAGGCAGTCCGGATCGTAGGCTTCTTTTGGGGTTCTCCATACATAAACCCGGCCGTTTGTAGGAAACAATGTAAACGATGATTCATCGGACCATACCACATTCTTCCAATCATCAAGTGTCCAGGCAATCATGGCACCACTTCTTTCGCAGCTTAGCGTTGGCTTCTGTTATAAAGAGTTTCGCAATTGCAGTCCTTCCATGAATGTTAGCTTTGTGAAGCTCCCGCCGTACTGTTTTTGTATAAACAGTATTACTCAAGTGAGTGTTGAGTTCTGCTGTCACTTTTGCCGCGGTAGTTTTATGTTGTCTGGCCACAATTCTTTTTAATGTTCGTCGGTCTCTGTCAGTTAACTTTGGGTTTCGCCCACTATTCCTCTTCGCCGATGATGTTTTACCATGTTTTGTGTATGCTGCCATTACCGTGGATACTGTCACTCATGAAATGTTAAACAATTCAGCTATTTTCGTCACAGACGCTCCCGCTAGCCGAGCACCAACGATTTGCCCTCTTTTGAAGTCTGAGAGATCACACATTTCACCGATCGCTTGTTTTAACCGTCGCAGAACAAATCGTATAATACACTGAAATATAACCTACAAGACTTGGCACGTAAACTGTGTAATACATACGCGTCGCATTATTAACACGGAAGCAGTGTTGCCAACATGCAACAAAATGTACTATATTGCATGGTGTCCATATTATTTTGTCCATCCCCTGTATGTGTGTTATTTTTCGTTTAACTCTTTCAGGCATATATAAAAATATATTTTATTTGTCGCAACGAACAGATGTTTGGAACTGTTATAGTATCAGTAAAAAGCTCTGCCGCATGTGGCGCCAAATAAAAATGAATTTCTGTTTGATGATGTTGTCTGCAACTTTTTAAGAGACCGCGGAATAAAATGAAAACAACAAATGGCACTCCACTGAGAAAAAATCCAACAAAAAAATTGTTTGTACAGGGCTAAAAATAAACTTGGTCACCCTAACAAAATATTTTGTTCAGTAAACAAAACTCGATAAGCAATAAAATTAATTTTGTTCACCTTACATAAAACACGCTTGAATAAAACAAAACCTGTGTGTTGAGCCAAAAGAAATTATACTGTCAACCAAACATTTTGTTGAATCAATTGTTTATATTTGTTTGGCAACTCATTTGATTATCTTGGTTCGAGAATACGACTGGAGAGTTTATTTGTATTGTGTGTGGCAACTAGGACAATAACCGTGTATTTTGGTGCATTTGCTGATGCTTAATAATGGCATGAACATCCTAATAAAACGATTTCAAAAGGAAACTAAAAAGTAAAACTGTATTACTTGAAATATGTATTTGCTCACGTTTTCCCGTATTTGAAGTGTGTGTGTTAAAAACATTTTTATTTCTCCAGTAGTCATTTTTAGCTGAGGTTACTATGAGGTAGCGCTCGGTCCAAAACAACCCAGTTTTGAATCTCATTTGGGATCCCAAATTTTTATATTAACCGAAACTGTTTAATGTGCGTATAGCCAAACAAATCTTTGTTTGGGGCGACGAAATAAGGGCAACAAAATAACTTGGTTTCAACAACAAAATTTTTCACTGTCCCTATGGAAACAATTATTTTGGTTGCGCCAAACATACGTTGCTTGATTCAACAAAAACATTTTTTCTCAGTGTTCCTCAACAAGTGAAGGGCTTCCCGTATTGGATACCGTACTCTGCTGTGTACACTCTACATCGCCATAAATACTCTTTCTGCGCAACATCCAATATGTAAATCACAATGTCTGAAAGGGTTTAGAAAGTTGCTTAAATTGTATGCGCAACGGAGGTGTTTTAGGACGTCATCGGTTATTTCGGTCTTATGAACTTGAAGCTTCGCGTGTACGTACTTCCCGAGTTCACTTTCAGTGCATTCATACATAAAGCCATAAAGCGTCAACTGTGGAGTGGAGAGGTACGGGTGGCTATTTACATCGAGGTCTTGAGAGCCGATGAGGATGGAGCGAGGTGAGTATGGAGCAGCGCCGGAATGCAAGGTTTACGAGTTTTGCCAAGAAATTTACATTTCTTATGTTTATAAAATATATACGTGAAGTTTTGGGTAAAGAATTCATTCATTCATTATTGAATGCTACCTCGTATATGCCACATGCCAAAGTTAAATATTTCATAATTAATGTAATCGTTATTTTAATCATATGTCTAAGTACCCATGAAAACTGTAATTTCGTGAAGTTGTTGCCTCAATTACTTATTTACAGAATAATAAAATATATAATAAACGTAACATTTAATAAAACACAAAAACCATGTTTTTTTCTTACATATTATCTTATACCAAATCGGAGTACGCAGCACTGCAAACTATTTTACGTTAAATTCGATTTTAAATACAAATCTGAACAAATCTGACAATATAAAAGAGTACTAAACACGGTAAGTTAAATCCTGCTAAATCAGTTACGATTAAATGCATACTAGTTTCATTTGTATTTTTTTTGCAACATTTTAACATTTCATTGTGTTCACCAAAAAACACAACATGGTTAGTGACCAAATTTTGATAATCACAAACACTTTTTTGTCATGTTAAGGGTACAGCATATCCCATTTGAAATGTTCGTAAAGTATTTCAAAATTTTCTTTGGAGTATATTTATATAGATAAACCATTTCCAAAATCTCTACATTAATAAATGAAATTAGGTAAATTTCTTAATCGGCATGTCAATGGTTTCCGTGCATTCAGGTTATGTCGCTGTCAGCAAATACGTTTAGCTAAATATCTCAAGAACTAATCGCGATACCACCAAGCCAGAATAGATTAGGTATAGTAAAATATGCCTTCTTTCCCAACATTCTGTCGATAAAAACTTTTGTTACTTCGACTGAACTAATACCATCGCTATAAACTAGAGTTACTTAAAAATAGATGCAAGTAATCTCGTAATTCATAACGAAAACCAACTTAAATTTTTTTATAATATTTATATTTTTCGCATAACTGTAGCGTTGTTCTGGAGTAAATCTCTATATATGCTACACTGATATATAATGTGGCTAAACATACATATATTTTGGCTTGGTTTCTAGACTACGAGTATATTTTATCTACAAATTATAATATTTCACTTATAATTAATACGAATCGAAAAGTGGGGAAAATAGGTGTGTTGGTAATGCCTAGTAAGAAATATTCCTCGTGTAAAATGATATAAAACTGAGTTGCAATGCGTTGTCCCTTTGGTGTAATTTTCTAGGCTTAGTTAAGTTTTGTTTGTATGAGGCGGAGTGATTGTCTGAAAGTATAACTTGAGCCGATCTTAAGAAAAGTTTGAAATAACCGTGAATGGACTATAGATTACATGCATACGAGGTGTGTTCAAAAAATTAAGTGACTTAGCAAATTTCGAGGGCTACGTACATTCGATTATCGATTGTTCTTATTGTTATGTTGGTACACGTGTCCTCAACATATGTTGACATTATCAGCCATTTTGCATTGTTAGTTTGTTTGTGACAGATATAAAGGTTAGACGTGTTTTGGCGTGCTTGGCGATTTTTTTGCTATCGCAAACAATGAATCAAAGAATCTGTATTAACAACACCGTAATCATGCCTCAGCCACCATATTCACCGGACGTGGCCCCCTGTGACTTGTTCCTGTTCCCAAAACTAAAGAGACCCATGAAAGGACGGAGGCTTGCCACGATTGAGGAGATAAAGACCTGGGATAATTCAGCGCCATACCAAAATGCGCATATCATAAGTGCTTCGAGGACTGGCAAAAAGCGCTGGCACAAGTGTATTATATCGTAGGGGGATTACTTTGAAGAGGACAAAATAGATATTGATGAATACATAAATATTTATCGAGACAAAGTCACAAAATACCAAGTCACCTTATTTTTTTACACACCTCGTGGGTAAAACGTAAATTGTACCAAAAATAAGATATTTGTATTTTAACAGAGCATAAAAAGCTGTGATGCGTGACATATATACGAAACAACCAAACACTTAAAAAATGGAACGATTTTTCAAAGGTTTGATTCAAAACGTGTGAATAAAATGCGAACACACGTTTCGAGTGATTAACGCACGATAGTTTTATTTTACATTTACTTAGAATCCCTTGGAAACGTGTTGCGAAAGTATTTCATTGTAGTAGTACAAGAATGAGTGAGTGAAGAGATTTACGTGGCTCTTAACATCGAGGTCTTGAGAGCCGATGAGGGTGAAGCGAGGGGAGTATGGAGCAGCGCCGGAATGAAAGGGCGGGATATACGTGAGATTTCCGAGGAAACCAGCTGGCACGATTCCCACATGTGAAAATCCAGAAGCCACCCCACAGGGAATCGAGCCAGGTTCGCCTAAATGGGAGGCAAGTAGTCTAACTACTACACCACCGCGGCCGCTAATAGTAAAAGAAATTTGGTTTTATATTACGTGGTATATATTATTTTCGTTTAAATGTGGTTAAGTGCTCCGCCTGGTTGGAGCACGAACTGCGTTGCAGGGGTTTGATGGAAAATTAGCGATTCCAAAACGGGTGAATATTTTGTAGTAGTGTCAGGATACGAAACGTATTTCAGAAACATTTCCTGCCCAAGTACAAATTTCAAGTTCCTCACTTGAATTCCAAATATAAAGTTTTGAGACTGAAACTCGCTAAAATTAGTATTTTCAGAATCAGTTTTAGCTGCTAAATTCTCTATGCAGAAAGTTCAGAGATGTCCTTAGGAACACATCATACTTTTATCTTTATTAGCATGCCATAAAAAACATAGGGTTACCACTTAGTCACTTCCAGACGAGTCGCGCACGGGAAAACTGCACGCTTGTTGAGAGCCTTGTGCGTAGGGGCGATTAGGTAACTGTTGAGCGTGCAAGAGACGGCCTTACAGCTCACGAGGGTTGAAGTCTCGAACGCGCAAAATCACTGCAGGCAGGCGGGATCCGAACTTGCGACAAAAACTACCAACTGAGCATTTTGATTGAGAAAAAATCAGCGCCCTGTTTGGTTACATTTATTTTACGTCAGTAAGAGCTATCAACATAAGTTTTAAACAATAAAATGTAAAAGAAATAATGCTATCTTTTTTAGGTTAAGTGAAGACAGTGTTTGGCTATCATTAAAATGGGCAGAATCCATAAAAATTGTCTACTGAAATTTTGTATGATTTTTATTTACTATTTATAACTACTCAAATGTTCCATCATTGTTCACACAAGTTATGCATCTGTTAAGTGAACAAATACTGTTTATTTACAAGACGTTAACTTGTCAAAGTACGAAAAAATGTCGTTCTACAAGAATATTCCATATTGTAATGTAGATACTTATTGATGAACTTAACTGACTCAAAAATTAAGTTCTGTTTAAATGCCACAAATATAAAACTAAGCATAGAAAATAATTTCATTGGAGTAGCTACAAAATGGGCGTTCTATTGCACCTGGCGCCTGGCTGGACGCGGGGAGTCGGTAGCGTCTCCCGCGCATGCCGATTATGTCACCACGGGCTAGGTGCGTGTCGCTACGCAAGGCGCTCGTCTCTACGCAAGGTTCTCAAAATGTCCTCGTCTCTGATTTGGCTACGCAAGGCTCTCACAATTTTTTGGAAAATATTTTTATTTTATTTTATTTTATAAATTTAAATTTTTTTTAAATTTAATTTTGATCTTTAACTAATAAGCTACGCGAGGCTCTCGAAACTGGCAAGTCAGTACCGGTCATGCTAGCTGAAGAATATTACCACATAGTCATTTAAACCCGATGCGAACTTATAAGCATAGTTGGCCGTAATCCCTAAACTGTTTAGGATGTAGTCGTCAAATTCATAACATTGGCATCGACACAGACAACGAAAATTAACAAATGAGCATTTAAGCCCTATGCAAACATATAAGCATAGTTGGTCATTATTCCCGAACCATTTAAGATGTAGTCGTCAAATTCATAACATAGCCACTGACGCAGACAAGGAAAATAAAAACATGATAATTTAACCCCTATGCGAACTTAAAAGCATAGTTGGCTGTAATTTCCGAAACGTTTAAGATGTAGTCGTCAAATTCATATCATAGGCATCGACGCAGACAAAGAAAATTAACAAATGGTAATTTAAGCCCCACGCGAACTTATAAGCATAGTTGGCCATAATTCCCGAACCATTTAAGATGAAGTAAAACTCATAACATTGGCATCGACGAAGACAAGGAAAATTAACAAATGGTAATTTAAACCCCATGCGAACTTATAAGTATAGTTGATCATAATTCCCGAACCATTTAAGGTACAACCTGCAAATACATAACAATGGAAAGAGGGTGTTCTCCGAGTCTTCCGTGACTTTCCGACTGGCTTCTACATCATACTCTTGCAGGGGGGTTCTCCAGGTCTTCCCAAATCCCTACCATGTCACCCCACTGATCCCTACATCATGGTTTATCTCAGAGGCTTCCCAAATATGACTACAATTAAATTCATTCCTGCTAGATACTATACTTCTGGCTCTCGCATTTCAAGCGAGAGGATGTCTTAGACATCACACGCTGGCATTCCAAACCGGTAGGATTATCTCAGAGTCTTCCCTAGTCACCGTGTCGCGAGGCATAACATAAAGGACGTTGCCATTGCATTTGGTGTAACATTAAGATCGTTGAAGAACACTTCAAAGACGCACGCACCCTGACATAAAGGATGATGCCAAACAATGCGACGAAGCGCGCACGGCATAACATAAACACACTACCGTACACTTCAACAAGGCACGCATTCTAATATAAAGGGTGAAGCTGGACACTTTAACGACTCACGCACCCTAACATAAAGTGTGACGTCGAACACTGCGACAAAGCGCGCGCGGCATAACATAAAGGGCATTTTAATATAAAAGGGTGGTGCCGAACACTTCAACGATGCACGCCACCTAACATAAAGGCGACGCAGAACATTGCGAAGAAGAGTATGTTACACCAAAGGAAAAGTTCTGCACGGCTCCTCTCGTGAAATATGTTTTAGATATGATATACGCTCATGGCATCAGTATGCAAAATTCATGTACTCACTTACATGCACATACATACAGCAGACCCATCAACACATGCAAACAAAGATTAGCCGATTAAGTTACAGCAAAAGGGAAAAAATACATATTCATTACTAGATATTGTTCTAAGTTTCGATACACAGCACACCCTCAACAATGGGTAAATTATCACAGTATCATTTAAGCCCCATAAGCATAGGTACTCGTAATTTCCGTACTGTTTAACATACAGACTCCAAATTCGTTATAGATATATATGTATATATGTATTATTCCTGACAACACAAATCATCGTGGAGTTATTTATGTCCTATATGTATAAAAATGACTACAGATTCATTTACTTCCTACAAGCATAGGAGCGCATATGTTCCATATTGTGTAAAATACGTTCGGCAGCTTCATAACATCACACCCGTCATCACAAAAGGGTTAAGTTTCCCCAAATTAGATTAACATTTAAGTCCTTCCTATGAGATATACATCACGCTCTTGCAGGCCAAGCCGGGAGAGTTATCTCAGAGTCTTCCCAACCATACACAATGATAAAGCATTAAAGGCAACGCACACTACTATGAAAACAATGGTAGGAACAATCACATCACTACTGTAGCATAGCATTTCCATATGCCTACAATACGAAGAGACATATAAAGCATAAATGCAAGTTACCATGGTAACAAAGAGAGAACACCAACGAGCATAAAGGGGACTAAGAGGTTATGTGAAATTCTTGCAGGTCTAACATACAGGGCGCTGTAGCACACAACGATAAAGAAGCCTAGCATATCTCGAAAGTATCTCGCCCCTAACAAAGCTGACATAGAGGTTACTGCCGTTACATCTGTATGTATGTATGTATATATTAATATAGTATAGGATAGGGTGACCGACTCAGAAGCTGCTCAGACTTCATAGAGTGAACAGAGCCGTTCTTTTTTTCTACGATGAGAAATAATCGAGAAAGTTATTAGTATCATTACTGTAAGAAGACTTCTTCTTAAAATTGTCATGCTCCACGCCACGGGACTCACTGCCAAAAAAATATTAAATGTATTATATTATCATGTGAAAAATTCAAATCATATTTTCGCAGACTCGAGAGCTTAAAAAGGCAAAGCGCAACATGCAAAGCTCTTCTTCCTACACAGGTCAATCAGTACTTGCTGAGAATAGAGCCAATTTTTGATGGGAAGATATCCGCAAAAGAAAAATTCGAACCATCAACATCATTAAAGGCTACGTACCCTACTAAGAAAACAATGGCTGGAACAGTCAAATTTCATAGACATCCATGCCACTACTGTAACAGTACATTTGTATATGCCTGCAATGCAAAGATACATATAAAGCATAAGTGCAAGCTGAATCCTTGTCGCACAGGCTATCGATGCCATATATGCCAAGGTATGTTCACTCGTATAGACAGTTTAAACATACATATGAAAAAGTGCAAAGCCTTTGTTTCTCTACATGCTAAGCAACGCAGTGCATTGTCAATGTTACAAAATTGTGACGATCAGATGCCTGCTGTACAAAGTATTGATACGCCTACATCCGACGAAATAAGAAGAAATGAACATATGTATGTGAAACTGATGGAATCATCTTAGTTGTTATTCGAATTTCGAAGAGTAAACATAGTCTCGACTGAAGATGGAAAATACATCAGAAAGTAATTTATGCTGTTTCTGCAAGAAGCCATTTACCAAGAGCCATAGTGCCCGCCGACATGAAACTGCTTGTTCTATGAATATGAAGCAATCTGGCTTAACATGTGAAAAGTGTAAGTCTCAATTTAGGAGTCACGATAACTGAAAAAGACATCTAGCATCGTGTGAGGGACTCCCTCTTGTGCCAGCTAAGAGACTTAGCGTATTGCATACATCTGAAAAAAAACATGTGAAGGGCAGACACCTGCTGCGTCGGATACCGGTGCGCTGTCACCATCATCGTCAACATCAGACCTGGACATGAACAGTTTACCACAGGCATCAAGATGTTCATGTCACTACTGCAGCAATACCTTTAGTAAAAGTAGCAGTGCTCACCGACATGAGAAATCTGGAAAATGTTTGAAGAAGACGCAGTGGGCTTACTATACTACTTGTTGTCATAAGTGTGGTCATTAATTCAAATGTTATGAAGCAACAGGTGTTACAGACAGCATGCGACTCGAAATACACGACCATCAGGTAAAACTATGCCGTGAGTCGTATTACAACCATGACAAAANGCGACTCGAAATACACGACCATCAGGTAAAACTATGCCGTGAGTCGTATTACAACCATGACAAAACGTGTACATATTAAGCACCTACACCTGTTGTAAACTTACCTGCTGACTCCTCCCCTCTGCGGACTCCTCCCTTCTATGGATTCCTCCCCTCTGCTGTCTCCTCTTTTCTGCAGACTCCTCCCTCACACATTGCGAGATGTCTTTTTCAGTTATCGTGATACCTAAATTGAGACTTACGCTTTTTACATGTTAAGCCAGATTGCTTCATGTTCCTATGAACATAAATCAATATGGCTTAAAATGTGAAAAGCAGTTTCATGTCAGCGGGCATTACAGCTCTTAGTAAATATCGTCTTGCAGAAACAGCACAAATGACTTTCTGACGTATTTTCCATCTACGCTCGAGACGATTCTCACTCTTCGAAATTCGAATAACAACTAAGATGATTCCATCAATTTCACATATATGTGCATATCTTCTTATTTCATCCGATGTAGGCGTATCAATACTTCGTAAAGCAGATATCCGATCGTCACAATTTTGTAATTTTTGAAAATGCACAGTGTTGCTTAGCATGCAGAGANACTTCGTAAAGCAGATATCCGATCGTCACAATTTTGTAATTTTTGAAAATGCACAGTGTTGCTTAGCATGCAGAGACACAAAGTCTTTGCAATTATTCATATGTATGTTTAAACTCTCTATACGAGTGAACATACCTTGGCATATATGACATCGATAGCCTGTGCGACAAGGATTCAGCTTGCAGGTATGCTTTATGTGTCTCTTTGCATTGCAGGCATATGCAAGTGTACTGTTACAGTANTACAAGGATTCAGCTTGCAGGTATGCTTTATGTGTCTCTTTGCATTGCAGGCATATGCAAGTGTACTGTTACAGTAGTGGCATGGATGTCTAGGAGATGTGACACTACCAACCATTGTATTCTTAGTAGGGTATGTAGCCTTCAATGATGTTGATGGTTCGAATTTTACTTTTGCGGATATCTTCCCATCAAAGATTTGCTCTTTTCTCAGCAAATAGTGATTGACCTGTGTAGGAAGGAGATTTTTGCATGCCTTTTTAAGCTATCGAGTCTTCAAAAATATGATTTGCATTTTTCAGATGATAATACAATACATTTCATTTTTTTTTTTTTTTTGGCAGTCAGTCTCGTGGTGCCGAGCATGGCAACTTTTAGAAAAAGTCTTATTACAGTAATGACACAAATAACTTTCTCGATTATTTCCCATCGTAGAAAAAAAAACGTATCTGTTCACTCTTTGAAGTCTGAATAGCCACTGAGTCGGTCAGCCTATCCTATACTATACTAATATCTACATACATACATAAATACATAGATACAGATGCAACAGTGGTGACCTTTATTTCAGCTTTGTTAGTGGCGAGACGATTTCGAGACATATTAGGCTTCTTTATCGTTGGGTGCGACAGCGCCCTTTATGTTAGACCTGCGACAGTCTCACATAACCTGTTAGTCCCTTTATGCTTGGTGGTATTCTCACTTTATTACGGTGGTAGCTTGCATTTATGCTGTATGTCTCTTCGCATAGTAGGCATATGGAAATGCTATGTTACACTAGTGATGTGATTGTTCCCGCCATTGTTTTCATAGTAGTGTGCATTGCCTTTAATGCTTTATCATTGTGTATGGTNATGTGATTGTTCCCGCCATTGTTTTCATAGTAGTGTGCATTGCCTTTAATGCTTTATCATTGTGTATGGTTGGGAAGACTCTGAGGTAGCCCTCATCTGTATGTTTGGGAAGACCCTGAGATAACTCTCCCATCTTGGCCTGCAAAAGCATGATGTGTATCTCATAAGAAGGACTTAAATGCTAATCTAATTTCGGAAAACTTAACCCTTTCGTGAAGACGTGAGTGATGTTACGGAGTGGCCAAACATATCTTACATGATACAGAACTTATGCGCACCTATTTTTGTAGAGAGTAAATGAATCTGTAATGATTTATATATATAACATAAATAACTCCACGATGATTTGTGTTGTCAGGAACGATTAAATATATATGTAATATGTATACACATATATCTATAACGAATTTGCCATCTGTATGCTAAACAGTTCGTAAATTAAGAGCATCTATGCTTATAGGGCTAAATGATACTGTGATAATTTACCCATTGTCGAGGGTGTGCTGGGTATCCAAACTTAGAACCATATCTCGTAATGAATATGTATTTTTCCCCTTTGGTGTATTTCACTTTGCAAATCTTTGTTTGCATGTGTTGATGTGTCTGCTGTACATGCGTGTATGTAAGTGTCTACATGAATTTTGCGTACTGGCGTAGTGAGCATATACCATATGTAAAACATATTTTTTCAGGTGGAGTAGCGCAGAGCTTCCTTTTTGGTGTAACTTACCTGACTACACTTTGTTTGCATGTGTTGATGGGTCTGCTGTATGTGTACATAAGTACACGAATTTTGCGTACTGACACCGTGAGTGTATATCATATATAAAACATATTTCATGGGAGGAGCCGCGCAGAGCTTTCCCTTGGGCGTAACATACTCTTCGTTGCAGTGTTCTGTGTCGCCCTTTATATTAGGGTGCATGCATCGTTGAAGTGTTCGGTGCCATCCTTTATTTGAATATGCCCACGTCGTTGAAGTGTACGGTGGTGTGCTCTATGTTATGCTTCGCGCGCTTCGCTGCAGTGTTTGACTTCACCCTTAATGTTTGGGTGCGTGCATCGTTGAAGTGTTCGGCAACGTTCTTTATGTTACACCAAGTACCATGGTGACATCCTTTATGTTATTCCTCGCGCGGTTCGTCGCAGTGTTCGACATCACCATTTTTGTTAGTGTGTGTGAGTCGTTGAAGTGTTCGGCGTCACTCTTTATATTAAAATGCATGCGTCGTTGAAGTGTACAGTTGTGTGCTTTATGTTATGCCGCGCGCGCTTCACCGCAGTGTTTGGCATCACCCTTTATGTTCGGGTGCGTGCATCATTGAAGTGTTTGGCGACGTTCTTTATGTTACACCAAGTGCCAAGGTGACGTCATTTATGTTATCCCTCGTGACACAGCGACTGGGGAAGACTCTGCGATAATCCTCCAGGCTTGGAATGCCAGCGTGTGATGTCTGGTACATCCTCTAGCTTGAAATGAGAAAGCATGAAGTATATGATCTGGTAGGAATGAATTAAATGGTAATAGTATTTGGGAAGACTCTAATAATACCCATGGTGTAGGGATCAGTCGGGTGACATGGTAGGGAATTGGAAAGACCCGGACAACCCCCCTGCAAGAGTGTGATGTAGGTGCCAGCCGGGTGATGTGGCAGAGATTTGGGAATGCTTCGAAGAACACCCCCTGCAAGAGTATGATGTAGGTGCCAGCCGGGTGATGTGGGAGGGACTTGGCAAGGCTTCGAAGAACACCCCCTGCAAGAGTGTGATGGAGGGGCCAGCCGGGACGTCAGGGAAGACTCGGAGAACACCCTCTTGCCTATGTTATGTATTTACTGGTTGTATCTTAAACGATTCGGGAACTATGGTCAACTATGCTTATAAGTCCGCATAGAGCTTAAATGGCTATTTGTTAATTTTCCTTTGTCTGCGTTGTTGGCTATGTTATGAATTTGATGACATCTTAAAGGGTTCGGGAACCATTCTTATAAGTTCGCATATGGCTTAAATGACTATTTGTTAACATTCTTCAGCTAGCATGACCGGTACTGACTTGCCAGTATCGAGAGCCTCGCGTAGTTAATTAGTTGAAGATCAAAATTAAATTTAAAAAAAAATTTAAAAAATATATGTTTTCCAAAAAATTGTGAAAGCCTCGCGTAGCCAAATCAGAGACGAGGACATTTTGAGAACCTTGCATAGAGACGAGCTCCTGGCGTAGCGACACGCACCTAGCGCGTGGCGACGTCATCGGCTGACGGGGGAGACGCTACCGGCTCCCCGCTTCCTGCAAGGCGCCAAGTTCAATAGAACAACCCATTTTACAGCTAGTCGTTGGTATACGAAATTGGAAAAGTTCCAATTTTTGTTTTCTGACTGCTGAACATCCCAGGTGTAACTGATTTTTTTTTAATTGTACTGATCAACGTGTATATAAAATTATAGAAAAACCACAAAATTGAAGTTTGGCTATTTTTATGCAAGCAAAACTATAATATTTTTAACTAGACACTTTATAATAGAATTTATACTATTTAAAAATTTTTAAATAATTTCGTAAAAGGCAAATAATGCATAATTTTTTTATATGTATAGCTTAGTTACAGATATTACATATGTGTGCCTGTATTCCAACGAAATTTAGAGCCCGACTGTTTTAGTATCCAAGAGTTAGAAAACAAATATACGCTGGCAAATGAGGATGAGTGTTAGCTTTTACTTTAAACTGGAAACTGGGCAAATATAATTTACGCAGGGGCCGGATGCTGTTGAGAAAATTTACTTACACCAACGTAACATCGTTGAGTGCATTAAGCAGTTACTAGAGTAACAGGAAGCTGTAACCACTTTAGTTCCTACAAACTGTGCACGCATTACGTAGAGAGGAGGTGAACTTCTCTACACAGTTAATTTATTTCACCGCAAAATTAAAAAGAAGTATAGATGCATTGAATAAAAACTATTTAATTTTTGTACGATTGTTATTATCGGCCAAATGACTGTGTACCAAACAGCATATAATTATAAACGTGGACATCTATTCAACACATAATATACAGCCAACTCAAACTGATGTAAATATTTAAAACTTATTTAGTATTAATACTGCTGCATAATATGCATTAGTTGTAAGATGTTTAAATACTGCAATTTCAAAATTGCAGAATTTTTCAACTGATTAAAACCATAGGACTTATGTAGTAGAATAAATATATAGATTTTAATTTTAATTGCACCAGTAGATGTTATTATATAATTTTAAATTTAATTTGTACCTAGTATTATTATACACATGAAACTTTATTTTGTATCTAGTATTTAATACATTTAAATTTAGTTTTTCCCTTTTTTTATACATTTATTTAATTTATACTTACTATTCTCACTCGGGAATCTAACATCGTAAAATGGGGCCATATACAGATTTTTATAATTTACTTGTTTATTTATTTGCAAGACGCAATTTTATTTCACAGATATTATTTTTCATTGGTACATTAATTACATTTATTGGTATGTAAATTCATTGCTTCTTTAAATTTCTATTTTTATTTTATTGCATGCAAATTTATATGTTTTTCCAGTCTGTTATTTTTGTAATGTGTTTAGAATGTCCCAGTATCTGAGCAGTTATTGATCCATTGCCATGGTAACTAAGTGACGTGATGAGTAATTATTGCCTGTACAACTCTCGTGATTGATCAATTTTAGACGGTGTTATTTAATTAAGTGTTTGAAGGGAATAGTTAGCCATTTTTGTTTTCGAGGGCAAGAGGCTAACCCGTGTGGGTTCAACACGCAGAGATTCAATGCAGTGTTTATAGGACCCGAGTTCGAACCTGAAAACATGCCGTCTCGAAAGAGACGAAGACGCGAGGCAAGAATTAGGAAGAAGCAGGCCTGTATCGGTCGCCACCCGCGTATATTTTAGGTTTTAGTTAGAACTACCGCGTGTGCTAAATGTGGTAGGATTGTAATGGCACTACAGGTCCGATAGTCTGAATAGGGAAGCTGCGATGAGAGGTCTTCCTGCATTCAGGTGGATGCGACTGCCAACAACGAGATCGCCAAGTACGTCGAGAACTTCAAGAAATCTTCGTTTTTAAATTATCATGAGCTTAGTCTACGAATTATTTTATTAAGAAGCAGAGGCAAACTTTTTTATTCAAGTTGAACTGAAATTTCTTTAATTTAACTGCGGATAAACTGTCATTATTAGTCTTTTGCTTAAAACACTGAGCTAGTCTGGAACAAAGAGACAAATTAAGTAATTTATTTTTCTGGAAGTTTGAAATTTTAATTGTCAGGCATAAATGTAAATGTCTGCCAATTTATTAAACTTTTCATGTTTGAAAAAAATAATTTTGTTACAAATTTCTAATAAAATTTTACAGTTTCTTACAACGTCAATGCTGAATAGTTATTTTCCAGTAGCAGTATATATTTTTCCTAGTGATTTTTTATTTTGTTTGGCAATTTAATTTTGTTGTGCTATTTGTGAGTGTCCATCTGCCACACACATAAGTTCCTTCGTATGTTTTACTGCGTGCCTTTACACGGTATTCAACATCTCTCTAAACCTACATATCTCTACACGTACACACGTAGTATTGTCCAATGTGTGTTACAGGAACAAGCTAGCGTGATAAATTAAACTCATACGAGATCACAAATCGACACACACAACACACATACACACGCCAGTTGGAACAATAACCTCGAAGATCAAAAGGAAACCTCTTTTATCGGCTTCGATCATTGAGGTCCCCAAAATAAACATATGAAAGTGTTTCACAGTTTGAAGTGATTTCACTTTCTTTAAAAATATCTTGAATTTTGTTACCTCGTTTTCAACCAAACATCAGCAAGTTTGGTTATTAATAATTAAATAACTTTTGCACAATTTACACACTTCCTTTTTAAAGCGCCTCCAACACATAATTTGCATGTGGGAATCGTGCCGGGCGATGCCGTTGGTCGGCAGGTTTTCTCGGGATCTCCCGTTTCCCCGCCCCATCATTCCGGCGCTACTCCATACTCACCTCACTTCACCATCATCGGTTCTCAAGACCTCGATGTTAAGAGCCACCCAAATCTCTTCACTAACTCCAACACATCAAAAATAGATTATGCGATTATGTTCATATTAGAGTAATAATATATCTGGTAAGAATATAGTGACACATGGGATTTTCCCTTCCAATGCTCAACTTCCTCACCATGTTGCTAGTCTGTATTTTTTTTTGGGTGGATAGGATGGTAGACTCTCGTCATGGAAATTGCTCTCGTCTCTCGAGTATTCTCGACTTCACTGCCTTCTATATATGAACACGAATTGTAGCTGGCTTTTCTGGCGAAGCTCGCGCTGTAAAATCTGTGATGGGCGCTGGTACGCTGGGATGGGCTTCTCGGTTACAGTCGATCAGACAAATGGGCCGCTGAAAGAAGAAGCACCAGCCAACCCTCTCTGAAATCGAAGAATTTTATATGAGATTTCGCGTTTCTTATGGCCCAGAAGAGGCGGTGCGCAGCTCGATCAAAGAGCGCTCGGTAGTAACAGTTTGGTTGACCCGTGAGCTATACGAAGTGATATCGAGAATATTTTCGCAGAAGCGGTATTCAGTAGCCATGTGACTTGCACATTATAAAGTTCATTTGAAGTCAAGGCTACATTCCCAATACTGTAGGTTGTCTGATTATAAGAGATTTTTTTTTAATATATACCAAATTCATTTGATATGACAAGTACACACAAAACGTTTACTGCTACCCAGACATAGTACTTTTTTTTCCCCCAACCTAAAATGTTGACAAAAATTTTGAAATTACGATGTCTTAATCAACTATATTAATAATTTTCCTGTATGACATTTTCCAAAGTTAACACTATACAATATCAAGGGACGGGAAATATATATCGAATGCAATTCTGAAGCTAAGGGGTAAACGCTGTAACCAGATTTATGACTTAGTAAAGAAAATAATCATGTAGGCCAAAGTCAATGTTAAAGTTGAACGTATTGAAAACATACTACTAATTGGAGGCCACTGTTGGGTACAAACAGTTAGATTTTTCTTTTTTTAAAGACAAAATTTTCTAGCAAATAGTTTAGTTAAACTGCCAACAACTGTAAACTAAGGTGTGTAAAACATTTTATTAATATAAAATGAAACTATTATTTTGAGAATAATCTCACTTATTTGACCCTAACAAATTCAGACTATTATTTTTTTATTAAAAAATTTGCACAGACATTTTAGTTATTAGAACGTTTCTGACCGTGGACTAAAAACTAAAATGCATATCATACCTCATTTCTGCCTAATATTTGTGTGTAAATGTCTTCGCCTACACAAAATAGCATATTATTAAATTTTCTCATCAATACTGACTGAAAATACGGAGCAGCTAAAGCATTATTTTAATTAATGTGATCACGTTTCGTTTTATGCATAACAGTGATGGCGTTCAATGATAAATTTTATGTATAATTATTGTATAATTGTGTGCGGTTTTAGAATAAATAGGGTTCAGAGAAACTGAAATTCAAATTTTTGTCACTCCTTAATTTAGTTTCATTTCTCTTTCTACGTATAAAAAATTACTCTACAGTCTTGTTTTACGCGCTGTCCTGAATTTTAGCCTCTAAAATAAATTGCATTTTTGAGAGCACATGCCATCTACGTATAATTTTACAGTTCTTGCATTCGCTAATTCTGCAGAAAATTTCAAAATATCGTTTGAATTCCCGAAAACACACAGTGCGTTGTGTACTTCATGGAATTGCTGCGGTCGCGACAACCACAAATACGTTAGTTCCTATGATCCTCTTGAATAGACGTACGGAATTCTGTGTTTTAAGCAATTCACTTGCTGGCAACATTTAAAAAGGAAAATGTTTGAATTTTAATCCTCCTCAAAAATTAACCCCGTGTACTTGAATTCATGTTTCTGTAAAGGCCTTCTCCCTTTCGAAACGAAATTAATTCTGTTTTCAAAGTGCTTATAAAGTACGGAGGAAAAAGCGCACGATGAAGGGTTGGGTGTAAGTTTCTAAATTTTGTCGACGAAATGCTGCCTCTCCAAATAAGAGTACCTACTATAACACTGTAAATAAATCTTGTTTTCTCGGGGAGCTTTAAAGCCACTAACTTCTAATTGTATTTGGGAGATCACTTGCCAATCTGAGCTGATTATAATCTCATAACCTTTACTAGATTGACGTGAAAATGTTTTTTCTATCCCTCAAAGTAAAGCACTGGGCGGCGTTCCAAAACTTTACTCTGCGAGTAAACGATTCTATTTGGCTGTCCCAAAGCACTTTGAGTAACTGTTTCACTTTCTCTAGGTAGTGTCCCAACTACAGAGTAGTTACCCTGAGCATCTTGCCAGAGTAAAACTTTTACACGCACTATTTCAGCTAGTAATGAAGGGTACACTGAAATTGGTGGGAAGTTTAGAAGAATTAAACAAACTGAAAGGAAATGTTGACATTCTGGTTACAGACACACGCGGGAAAATTGTAAATAACGAGTGAATAACATTCGTATTTCTATTTAAAAGTTAACTTGTTTTAAGGTTGCATTTTTAGACGTAATATTTATGATTAAGTTATGGTAAGTAAAGCTATTTGTATATATAACTAATGTTTTGTAATAAAAATAATTTGGGGAAAGTTATAAATATCTTTTGGAATTTACGTTAGTTGATAAATCAGTATATATTTGTAAACACAGCATAAGACCATGTTCGTTTCAAAACGAGCATGGTATACTCTACTCTCGGAGTAACGTTTTGGAACGCCGCCGCGCTGAATAGTTTTGCAACGACCACAGACTACATATGAGCCAGACCGATCTCTCTGGCTGCGCACAACCAGTCTCCGCGTCCCAACATTGCCGCTTTACTGCCAGCACGACTAGCAGAAACGGCGTGCATTGTATTTGAGGTTAGAACTCTCATTAGTTAACAAGTGCTTTGAGATGTTTGTGTACTTCATCTACCCAATTTGTAATGCAGTTTGATTAACTTTAAATAGATACAAATATTTAATTCATACAAAAGTGCTTGTCTTTTCGAAATTGAGATATAAAAAAACACGTTCATCACCGTTGACCACGTGACTTTTACAGTTGCGTTCCTTTGTGGTAGGTCAGTGTTGCGTACATGCGCAGAAGACGAATAAGCTGTCTATCTCATCCGTAATCTATGGCAACGAAAGACCGATGTCACGCCTTCTGAAAATGGGTTTACACTGTTTTAAAACCACACACCTTATCTTATATTACAGTGCCGACCAAGGCAGGTAGCGGCCAATTTCTCGACGGGGTGTGTTTTAAGTGTTCCAGTTCCGTAAAATTGCTGGTTGCAGTTTCCTTTACACATCAGCGTAAATCTTGATTCCTCCTGGAAACACAATACACTGTAAGTGACTTCCATTTCTTGTAGCGTTATCTCAGGTATTTTCCTTTCAGTACACAGTTTTCTCGAGGTGTTTGTCGAAGAGCGCGGAGATGGCTGGCTTTACTCAAATTCGCCAAGACAGAAGGGACTATAATTCTTTGCGTATGGCTGTAGTAGGTAGTACTTAGTCCCTCGTCGCAGCGAGGTCATTAAAGGCGGAGAAAGTTCCTCAGATATTAAGGAACGAGTTATGCATCGGCGCCCTGAAGTGATCTCGGTAAACCATTTAAAACCGAAATAAAGATCGCCGAACCGGGAATCGAACCTAGGTCCTCCCGAAAGCGAGCCCGAAGGTTCACCTCTGTGCCACATATCTTATAGTCTGTTCGCCGTTTCTTTACACTTTTTTAATCAAACCTTTGAAAAATCACCCTACGTACGATGTTTGGTTCTTTCCTGGATATTTTGTGTATCACAAACGTTCTATACTTCTGTTTACATAAAAAATACTTTGTTTTTGGTTTTATTATAATTTTACTTAAACTTTATTTATAAATTATAATATTTCATTTATAATTAATATGAATAAAACAGAGAGGAAAAAGATGTGTTGGTAGTGCCTAGTAAGAAATAGTTCTTATGCACAATATTATTATATTGAGTGCGCACGAATGCGGTGCGTTGTCCCTTTAGTGTAATTTTCTATATTCGGTTAAGCTTAGTTTGTATGATGCAGAGTAATATCCTAAAAGTAGAACTTTAGTAGGGTTTCAGAATAGTTGGAAGTAACCGTAAAAGTACGTACGTGTGTGTGCACCTGTACTTTAAATTTATTTTGCGAACAGTTAATATCGTTTAGATTTTTGCCTCCAAACCTTTTTACCGAACATATTACGTTTGATTCTTGACAAAGATTTTCACAGTTTTTTTTTTCCTTTCAGATTCACAGTCAACGTGAGCTATATTTTCTTTCTCTATGCGGGTCACCTTTCTTTTTTTCTTTACATAATTTAATCAAAGGGTCCTGAGACATCGAGAGTTGTCAGACGTTCCGGCTGTGTTTCGGGCCTAAATTGTTTTGCCATTTCGAGTTGCAGTGTGACAAACGGACGTCCCACATGTAAACGTTTTTCTTTAAATTTCATTGGTTTTTATAAACTTCTATAATGATACCTTATTTAAGATATTTCTCCTGGTGTAAACTCGCAGTGTACAGTCAAACTATTTCAACGAAATTGTGGTTAGAATATTCGTCTCCCACCAAGGCGACCCGGGTTTAATCCCAGGCCGGGTAAATCCCGGATTTTTTGCAAGTGGGAAAGGTGCCGGACGATGCCACTGGTCGACGGGTTTTCTCGGGGATTTCCCGTTTCCCCCGCCCTTGCATTCTAGTGCTGCTCCATTCTAACCTCATTTCGCACTCATCGGCTCTTAAGACCTCATTGTTAAGAGCCGCTCAAATCTCTCACCTCGCCAACAGTGACATGGAAGCCGATACGTACGACGGACATGGAAAACGTCAAACACTTCGTGCTAAAACTTCAATGGATTACATGAGTACACAGATTCGTATAGAAGAACGTGAGAAAGCTGTTGAACTCTCTACTCTTCCGGGTCTGTCAATCCGTGCAGTCAATAGGAATCAAGTAGCCTATAAGGTTCGATGATATTTGCTTTCGTGACCACTGACGTTTACAAGAAAAAAAGGGAATGGGTTAAATCTAACTTCTATCATTTCTGTTTCAATAATCAAACGTGTTTAGCCAACTGCAGAATTTATGACATGTTTAAATGCATTAAAATATAAAATTTTATCGCTGTATCGTGTAAACCGTATGTCTTTAATTTGCAACAGAATAGCGTCTTATATTTCCAGGTTCGAATTTTGGTTTTGTTTACACATTCAGTATCCGTTATTTTATGCATCCGTGCATGGTAGAACAATAAAGGCGCCGTAAGAAAGATCTACCAAGATCATAGCTCTTTTCTTACGCGCTCGCGGGGTGCAGGTAGTATCAGAATTATTAAATTACCGTCATCAATCGAGTTAATTTTTAAGCGAGCCCCTCTGAATTTAATCGAGCGTATGTAAGTCTAAGTTTGTTTCACAATTCTAGTGCGTGTCTTCGGATCATCCGTCGCACTCGATTGTCTTAAATTTAAGAATATTTTGTTCTGCCCGAGAGAGTACCCGAAATATGTATGAGTCATTTTCACCTGTCTGAACGTAATCTTTCACTGAAGATCACCTTTCTTCAGTGTAAACCCCTTTATTTTTATTCATTTTTACTATATAGAAAAGCAAATTGATATTTTCACTAATTTTCTGGATATTCCTCTTCAAAATTTCAAATGATAAAATTTTACGAAGCTGATGTCAAAATCACTTACTGAATATCCATTCTCCAAAATCTGTCATACCAAACACTAAAATTTATAAAGAAAAAAATGTATACAACTTTATTAAAAAATTAACGAGTTCTCAAAATAAACAGGAGAAATTCGTAGACACTTACAGTAACATAGGATGCGTGTATATATCAAATGAATTTAGCACACTAATTCCGGTTTCGTTTAATAATTAGTGCTTCAATAAAGTAGTGATTATATTAACGCTGAAGGTTTGAGGAGTAGTTGGAAACGGTCTTACACCAATAATAGTGTTTCTCGTATAAATTTTCTTTTATTTGGACATGCTCAGCTAGTCTGTTCACATTCCTGGCAGATTGTCATGTTAATGACGTAGGCAAATTTCTAAGCAATGGCTTCTTATGGTATTCATTGCTGCATCCGTAAGCACATTGTATGCTTTACTGATGTGTCACTTGATGGACCTTGTGCTTGGAGAACGGGAGAACATAATGTTCAACCGGAATCTATAGTCCTGAAAATGCAATAAACTAGTAAAGCTTTAACAGTGTCAAATTGGCTTACAAATAAAATATATATTTTCATGTTACTAAAAAACTTTCGTAAAGCAGAAAAGCAATTTCGTGCGAATTACACAAGTTTGCATTTTATTCAATTCTCCACACAACAAGCAGTGGTAACTACAGAACCTTGGGAGTACATATGCCTTCGTAACAAATGGCGAAATTTGTTTCCGGATCACAGCGTCTAATGGAATACAGAGCAGGGAATTTGAGAGTGAAGTTAGTTGTGACGGTTTCTCAGCTCCCAAGACCTGGACATAAATCTAGCCAGTGCGAAGCACGCAAGAGAGGTAATTGCAGCGTGGTTCCAAATAATTAAAACATTTAACTTCTTTAGCCAGGATAAAAAATGTGATCCTTGCACTTATATTGTAAACAATTTGGAAGTGAAACTCTTTTTTGCTCACGACAGATGACACCTTCCATTTTATAGTATCCTTACAAAAGCGAATTTTCAGCAGTAAAAGTAGTGTGGTTACGTGATTCAAAAGTATTAATTAACCTCATTTTCTTCTTCAAACTAATAACACGTAACTCAAGCAAACGCCTTCGGAGTTAGCTTAATAATTAAACCTTTTAAGCTTATAATAGGCGTAATAGTAAATTTTTGCTCTCTACAAACTCTTATGTGCAATATAATATCTTAAAATTAACAGAAAAGTTGAAATCAACAAACACCTGCAGGAAATTAACAAGAGATCGCATGTTTCGCGATTGTACTTCTGCGTTTCATTCTTGACTTTTCTTGGTTTTGCAACTCCCAATTTTGATGGGAATAATCGCAATTGACTTTATCAATGATACGGAAATTCTTAAAAAGCCATCAAACTTTGCCGGTTATATCATCTAAATGATATAATATCTCGAAACTCTGACACGCAGCTATTCAAGCTCTTGCAGGTAAAATATCCAAATTTGATACTGCTTACTTTAAACTTTAATATATATATTTTGCTCATATTAACTTTTCAACACAAAAGAAACCATGAAGATACGTGTTGCACAATAATTGTTTAAAAATAAAAAATGAATTGTGGCCATTCCTTGGAAATTACTTACGAGATTCACTTGTAAAAGGAGGGCCGACTGATGGTTTCCACTAACAGAGCGGAAATAAGGAACTTATTTACGTTTGGAAATTGACACAAGCCACTAAAATTGTTACCGTAACAATACTATACCATAATATACAAAGTTCAAGGCTGATGATAAGTTACTCCTTTAAATAATGCACATATACATGCACTGAAGAGCAAAAAAAACTGGTACACCTGCCTAATATCGTGTAGGGCTCCCGCGAGCACGCAGAAGTGCCGCAAGACGACGTGGCATGGACACGACTAATGTCTGAAGGTATGAAAGAGGTATTTCATACAATGAATCCTGCAGGGCAGTCCACAAATCCATAGGAGTGTGAGGAGGTGGATATCTCTTCTGAACAGCACATTGCAATGCATCCCAGATATGCACAATAATGTTCATGTCTGGTGATTTAGGTGGCCAATGGAAGTGTCTAAAGTCAGAACAGTGTTACTGGAGCCACTCGGTAGCAACTCTCGACGTGTGGGGTGTCACATTGTCCTGCTGAAATTGCCCACGTCCGTCGGAATGCACAATGGACATGAATAGGTGCAGGCTATAGGATAGGATGCTTACGTATCTGTTACTTGTCAGAGTCTTATCTAGACGTATCAGGGGTCCCATTTCACGCCAACTGAACACGCCCCATACCATGACAGAGCCTCCACCAGCTTGAACTTTCCCCTGTTGACATGTAGGGTCCATGGATTCATAAGGATGTTTCCATATCCGTACGCGTCCATCCGCCCGATACAATTGGAAACGAGACTCGTCAGACCAGGCGACGTGTTTCCAGTCATTAATAGTCAAATGGCGGTGTTGGAAGGCTCAGGCGAGGCGTAAAGCTTTTTGTCGTGCAGTCAAACGGTACACGAGTGGGCCTTCGGCTCCGAAAGCCCATATCAATGATGGTCCGTTGAATAGTTCGCATGCTGGCACTTGTTGATGACCCAGCATTGAAATATGCGCGAACTTGAGAAAGGGTTGCACGTCTGTCACGTTTAATGATTCTCGTCAGTCGTCGTTTGTCCCGTTCGTTCACGATCTTTTTCCGCCCGCAGTGATGTCGAAGATTTGATGTTTTACCGGATTCCCGATATTCACGGTACACTCGTGAAATGGTCGTACGCGAAAACCCAAAGTTTACCACTACCTCGGAGATGCTATGTCCCATCTCTCGTGCGCCGACTGTAACACCACGATCAAACTCACTTAAATCTTGATAACATGCCATTGTAGCAGCAGTAACCGATCTAACAACTTTGCCAGACGCTTTTTGTCTTATATAGGCGCTGCCGACCGCATCGCGTTACTCTGATTGGTTCCATACCTCTGTTATTTGCATACGCTCTCCTATACCCGTTTTATTGGCTCTCCAGTGTATCTTACTCGGTATTCTAGCAGAAGTTTCCTTGCACCGTAAACTGGTATGCAACCAAATTAATTATAGTAATAAAAATAGTGAAGGTACGTGGATCATCTAAGATATCAGGAAAGCCGTGGCGAAAAATCGACAGGCTAGAAAGAAAAAGTGTTTCTACAGATGGTGGTGTGGTATAAGGTGAATGTAGGAGTTCAGCATCCCTCTAGTTTTACATGCGGTACTGTATTTTTTCAGCCTCTGTAGCTTAATACAAGTTTCAAATTCTAGTTGTGGACTCCTAGGCTCTCACCTACCTGGCGCTTGAATTGCGCTGCAGTGAGTTTGAAATACACGTTTATTTCACCAAACTATCAAACATGCGTCCAATGTGTTGATCTACGACAAGAATACATACTTCAAACGAGGGCTGTTGAGTGCTTTCAAGACGTCACGCACTTTAGAATGACAATTTTTTAGTACTCCAAAATGCTTAAAAACGGCATTTTAAAAGTGCTGTATCTCAAAATATACGCATCATATCCGTACAAAAATACTCATGGGTCCTGCATCAAACCTTCCTACAGATTTTTCATCAATAAAAATAATAGTAACCGCAGAAAGTCGCATAGGTACACGCAGCATGACGAGAAAACTGAGCGTCAGTTCAGAGGTTTGCGCTTAGCGGAGACGGCGCACTTGATGCTCGTGGCAGTGTCGCCCTTATCGCACCCGCGACTCTCGGTCTCAAACGCGGAAAAAACCTCCAGGTAGGCGGGACCCTGAAGGAACTCTTTATGTACACAGGAGAGCCATAAAAAACTGGTATAGGCCAGCGTATGTAAATAACAGATGTATGCAACCAATCAGAGTAACGCGATGCGTTCGGCAGCGCCTATATAAGACATCAAGCGTCTGGCAAAGTTACTAGATCGGTTACTGCTGCTGCAATGGCAGGTTATCAAGATTTAAGTCAGTTTGAACGTAGTGTTATAGTCAGCGCACGAAAGATGGAACATAACATTTCCGAGGTAGCGGTAAAATTTGGATTTTCGTGTACGACCATTTCACGAGTGTACCGTGAATATCAGGAATCCGGTACAACATCAAATCTTCGACATCGCTGGGTCCGGAAAAAGATCGTGACCGAACGGGACAAACGACGACTGACGATAATCATTAAACGTGACTGAAGTGCAACCCTTTCTCAAATTGCAGCAGATTTCAATACTGGGGCATCAACAAGTGCCAGCGTGGGAACTATTCAACGGACCATCATTGATATGGGCTTTCGGAGCCGAAGGCCCACTCGTGTACAGTTGTTGACTGCACGATACAAAGCTTCACGCCTCGCCTGGGCCTTCCAACACCGCCATTGGACCGTTGTTGACTGGAAACACGTTGCCTGGTCTGACGAGTCTCGTTTCCAATTGTATCGGGCGGATGGACGCGCACGGATATGGAGACATCCTTATGAATCCATGGACCCTACATGTCAACAGGGGAAAGTTCAAGCTGGTGGAGGCTCTGTCATGGTATGGGGCGTGTTCAGTTGGCGTGAAATGGGACCCCTGATACGTCTAGATACGACTCTGACAGGTGACAGATACGTAAGTATCCTATCCGATAGCCTGCATCTATTCATGTCCTGTGTGCATTCCGACGGACATGGACAATTTCAGCAGGACAATGTGACACCCCACACGTCGAGAGTTGCTACCGAGTGGCTCCAGTAACACTGTTCTGACTTTAGACACTTCCATTGGCCACCTAAATCACCAGACATGAACATTATTGAACATATCTGGGATGCCTTGCAAGGTTTTGTTCAGAAGAGATCTCCACCTCCTCGCACTCCTATGGATTTGTGGACTGCCCTGCAGGATTCATGGTATGAAATGCCTCCTTAATACCTTCAGACATTAGTCGAGTCCATGGCACGTCGTCTTGCGGCACTTCTGCGTGCTCACGGGAGCCCTACACGATATTAGGCAGGTGTACTAGTTTTTTTTGGCTCTTCAGTGTATAACAGTAGCATGGGTCGTGCTTAGTGGGTGTAGTGGGGGAGGCATCATCCCCCACGAATCGCTGAAAGGGGGCAAATTCGTATACAATGGGCAAAAAATCGAGATAGAACGTAAGGAAAACTTAATATTAGAGAAGAGATACTTGCAAGTAGTTATCATTATTTTTATATATACGTAAACACGTTGTTGAAGTTGTGTTTATTGAATAATGTTATGCGTATTATAATTGAAACTATTTTTGGAAGGGGTGGGAACAAAATTCTATATTTTAGTCTTCCTCAATTAATATGCTGTGCATGGCCCTGGCAGTAGTTCTAATTCACTTTTGATATTAATCAGTCATTATTTATTTTTGAAAGTCACGGTATTGAGTAAGCCCTCTTTGTTTGCCGGCCTAACTTCCAGCCGGGTCACTAAAGCTGAGCGTCTTTGCTGATACCTGTTACTACCGAGGCCCCGCGTCACGAGCAGACCAGCTGAAACTGCAGGTGCAGTTGAGCTTCCCATCACTCAGCATGATCACTCGACCCGCACCGGTGTCGCGTGTATGTCGTGTGCGGCGATAAATTACTTAACCCGGGGTGTTCATCATGTGTTCGCATCTGCGTTGCCTGCAGTCGTCTGCGCTGTGCCCTAACACGTGCCATCACTCCACGACCAAGACACGCACGAAGCGTAGCGTGATTAGTGTGTAACTGCATGCACTTGCAAGAGCTGCGTAGTTCCTAGCCAGGTCGTGTGTGCGCAAGATATTACAAAATATCTCAATTCGTTTAAATAGCTGTTTAATTAATATAACAGTGCACTTGTAATGCACTTGTGGGGAGTGTAATTTTTCTGTTAAATAATCTTCGAATATTAACTAGATTTGCTGTATTACTGCGAAGTCTTCAAAAAAATTTTACTTCCCGTTGCAACAACTATGATTGGTAAAAACCAGAAACGTGGTCAGTCAAGAATTCAGGAATTTACGCATACTGTATGTGGGTTCACATTTGCATAAATTTCCTTTCTATTAGTACTGCTACGGATAGAAGTGACTAAGTTTTATTTCCAATGTAAAAATAGTCCTGAATATGAATGTAATTTTGGTGTGATAGGTGGAAATTATACTATTAAGTGTTTGAATTATTATAAAACTATATAAAAAGAAAAAAAAATCTGAAACCCCAATGTCAAATCATTTTAAAAACAAAAAAATATAATTGTGTTTGAATTACTGAGGTTCAGGCATACTCGTATGACACAATTGAGCGCAAAAGTAACCTTTATTCGTAGATTACAGTGTGTGTATGTGTGTGTGTGTGTGTGCGGGTTCCTCTGACAGCTGGATCCGCACCGCCTGCCTGCGGTCCTCATCAAGCCCTATCGATCGGCCGAGGACGAGTGATTTCGCTTCTATTCTGGGAGCCGGAATAAACGTCGGGTGTCTGAATGCTCGGCTATTTCGTCGCTAAGCAGGTTTCACGCCGTGCAAGCTGCAGTTCGCTCGAGGCACCGAAAGCAAACGCCGCCGCGCAAATAACTTAAGTGTGGCAAGTTCCTTACAAGCGGAGTGCACTCGTATATTTGTTACATTTAGACAGACACAAGTCTGAAATAAGGTATCAAGCACCTAAATACTTATATCTTTGCATTCCCAAGGACCCAGGTTCGATTTCAGGTCCACAAATACTTTTTAGTTTCTTAAAAGCACTCGAATCGAATGCAGAGGTTGTCCTCTTTCAATTTTTGCATCATTCTTTACTCTCCTTTTTCTTTACTAGGACACTCACACCTATGGCTGCACAGTGCCGCAGAACTGTGACACACACCTGAAATTTTCCTTCCCTTTGTTTTCCGCTATTTCTTTATTTCTACTTATTTTGTCACAGCCCTAACACCTACGGTTGCACATTGCCATGCAACTGTGAAACACACACCTCACTATATACGTCTTTTCCTTTCTTTATGTATCGTTTGGTTCATTTTTGTCAGTACGCGTGTGGAGATCGTGCCGGACGATGCCGCTGGTCAGCGGGTCTTCTCGGGGATCTTCCGTTTACTCCACCCTTTCATTCCGCGGCTGTTCCATTTCAACCTCGCTTCACCCTCATCAGCTCTCAAGACCTCGAAGTTAAGAGCCACCCAAATCTCTTCACTCACTCACTCACTTTTATCAGTACAACACCTACGCCTCGAATTTCAAGGTGCCACAGAACCTAGCCAAACATCGAACTCCCACTCTTTTTGTCTTACGACCTTTTGGTTCACATATTTTTTTCTTTTGCCACCACTTTGCCCTACATTTACATCGTGGCATCTCCCTTTGTACTTCTTTTGTTTTTAATTTCCTTTCTTGATTCGTCTTTTGCCCTTGTATTGCCCTCTTTCCTTCTGTTCTTATTGTTTTGTTTGTCTACTCAATTTCGTGGTTTTGGATATTTTCCCCCATTGGCAATACAAATTTGTTCGTCCCATATGATTTATATGAGTTATTTCTGCCACCTCCACTTCACAACAGAAGAGCTATTTTTGTTTTCTGGAATGTTGATAATGTAAAGGGTCTTTCGTTTTGTTTCAATTTGTTGTACTGTTAATTGTATTGTATTAAAAATGTATCAATCAATCAACCCCTTGGTACCGGCAATGGAGGATTCCTTACAATTTCCTGAATATCCTAGCCACTGTTTCGGTGCTAAAGGGTACCGTCTGACTGAATNACGTTGTCACGTAAAATCTTCGCCCGTAAAACCGACTTTACAGGCAACCATTTTTTTGCGTGTCCGAAGCCTACAAGCGTAGGAGTTGTTAGGGTGAGCTAGGTACGCGCATCGAGTGTCTGGTCGCCTTTATGCACCAGGCACTGAACTGGCCCTATCATTTTATGTTGTTATAATAAAGTACTGCAGGTTCCTATGCTACGATAATAAGCCTGTTACCTGAATTTTTATATCTAAACATGATTGTGTAACACTCGTATTGCAAGCTGTTCGTGGTAAAATGAGCACTTTGGAAAGCCCTGCTTAAGATATACTTGTATGCAGTTTGTGCATATTCTTCCGATGCAAGTAAAATTAACATTTCCATGGATCTCATAACTTGAATCATGCGTCGGTGAGGTGAAACTGTGATACTATTACAAAAGTAAATATTTTACTAATTTGCTATTTTTTCTCTTATATGCACATATAAAACAGAAATTAAAAGAAATCATTTTATTATTAACAAATATTTACTTAACACTTTTACTTTGACGTTTGAACGTGGAACTGCTTTCCCTCGTCGTTACCAACTTTTCTGGGTGCATGCCTGTCAGTGTGCCTGTTAAAATATTTGCAGGTAGGACGGCCCGTGACATTTTTCGAAGGTTGATTTTAAAGCGCTCACTTTATCGTGAACAGCCTTTAACTATTTTTTACTTTGCAAAATACACATTGGAAACTGAAATAGATAACAGAAACTAGCATTCGGACACGAAAAATTTCTTAAATTATATTCGTTAGCGGACGCAGCTCAAAACAATTTTTAATAGTTTTTAAATTACAACTGCATGACTGTTTCGAGGCCATCGCAGAGGACGCCCTTATTGACACTGCTGTCGATTAGTGGTTAAGCCATACATAGCATAATAAGTATAATTCCTTCAAAATTAAAAAACATATTTTTTTTAATGCTCACGTACAGCGTGGTTAGTAGGCANAATACACATTGGAAACTGAAATAGATAACAGAAACTAGCATTCGGACACGAAAAATTTCTTAAATTATATTCGTTAACGGACGCAGCTCAAAACAATTTTTAATAGTTTTTAAATTACAACTGCATGACTGTTTCGAGGCCATCGCAGAGGACGCCCTTATTGACACTGCTGTCGATTAGTGGTTAAGCCATACATATCATAATAAGTATAATTCCTTCAAAATTAAAAAACATATTTTTTTTAATGCTCACGTACAGCGTGGTTAGTAGGCACTCTCAGTTCCATCACGAAAAATAACACGAAAGTGCATGTTTCTGTGTTTTGCAGAGGTCGTGTATATTTCTACCTCAATTGTTGGGATCCAAGTCACATGACAACAGAGCAGACGCACCTACAGGAACACATGTTCCCTGCAACTTGCACGGCCTTGCATGAAAATATATGTCATATTATATGTACAGGCTGAGTATTAAACNTATTAAATGTACAGGCTGAGTATTAAACAATACCCCAACTTTGAAGGTCTATAATATCAAAACCAAACAACCTACAACCTTGATTGACCAATGAAATGAACTGTGGAATCGTGAAGTTTGTTTACCGTACATTCATAAATGTTCAATGAGACCACCATGAGCGGCACGAACGACATCTGCGTGATAATCAAACTCGCTTCACACTCTTGTCAGCATGTCTGGTGTTACGGTTTGGATGCGTTCGTAACTCTCGGTTTGAGGTGGTGAGGGGATAACGAGCTCGCATTCGACACGTCAATTTAAAGGGGATGGTCTGATGTTTTCTTCACGGTGCGCCACCCCATTGGCACCTAGCTGTTCGCGGATACCTGAACGAGACGTTGCCGCAACGCTGGATTGGTCAAGGAGCAACTGATGACCAGGCTCTTCATCACTGGCCCCCAAGAAGCCCGGATCTTACCCCGTGCGATTTTTTTCTATGGGGGTACATAAAGAATCAAGTGTTTCGTCCACCATTGCCGGATAACATTGACGACCTCAAAAGAGAATTACGGACGCCATCCAAACCGTAACACCGGACATGCTGACAAGAGTTTGGAACGATTTTGATTATCGCGTAGATGTCGTTCGGGCCGCTCGTGGTGGTCACATTGAACATTTATGAATGTATGGTAAACAAACTTCACGATTCCACGGTTCATTTCATTGGTCAATCAAGGTTGTAGGTTGTTTGGTTTTGATATTATAGACCTTCAAAGTTAGGGTATTCTTTTATACTCACCCTATATTTCCTTATCTCGCACGATGTCTGCCTTGCGCAAGAATTTCATGTACGAGAAAGGGTGTAAGTTCGGCATATTGCACTGTTGTTGCAAGCATTTTGTGTCGGATGAATGCTTCTTTATTTTCTGTAAGCGGCGAGAAATAAATAGAGAGAGAGAGAGAGAGCGAGAGCGTGTGTGTGTGTTTGTGTGATAAAGAGAGAGAGAGGAAGATGAATAAAGAAAAGCTAATTCCCTACATCGAATCCGAGTGTGTTAATATTTTAATGGTCACAATAAAAATTCTGTTTTCCTTCGTGTTCTTTGTTTTCATTATTATCTTGAGAAGCGATAGAGGACTTAAGAATTCACTTAAATTTGATGTCCAGTTCATTACTAAAGCAAACGTTTCGTTACCAGCAAACGTTGAAAATGCTAACCTGTGTATTTTTTCCCACGTTCTTAAAATACTACTCCATTATGCGTTTTCCATATTTTAAGAACCAGCTCAACTTGCACGAATGATAGGCATCATTTCAAAGGTGAGTCTGCAATTCAACTAATTAAACGAGATGCAAAACACGGTCAGAAGAACGAAGAGTCTGCCATATATTCACGCAGTGTTCTTGGTTTATCTCTAAATAATTTCCATGAAATATTTTAACTTTGTTGAGAGTCTCACTTGCAATTCTTATGACGTGAATAACAGTGGTGCTGAAACTCTACATTGTAAACCTATCCAGCGCTATGTGGTACCATTAAGCATGGAAAAAATAATTAAGCACAGAAAAATTACATAGCAGTTCCCCCCAAAATATGCTGTTAAAATATAAATTGCCAAATGTTTTTGATGATAGCTTAATTAATATTCAGTGGCTACAATTTGTTTTAGTGAGAAATTAACTTTGGTTATCTCATTTTTAAATATCCTTCACGTATTCCCGCCGTACTTAGAATATAATGTGTATTAAATTTAAATGCAAGCACGCCCTTTCAAAAACCAGCCAGTTGCTGGAACTTAATCTCTTTTAGTAATCCGGAAGAAAGCATAATTGAAACATGGTATATTCATTAGTAGTAGGATTACCTTCGTTTGGAGGCAAGGGAATCAGGAATAGGAGTAGAAGTCAACCAAAGGATGCAGGGATGGGAGCCTCGTGCTACTAGACTGCGATGTTAACACATGTTTTCAGCATTTGCTACTAGAGTATGCTGGTTATTCCGGTTTTTAGCACCTAACACCACAGAGCTTCCATGTTGTCTTTATCAAACCTGTTGGCGACGAGGACCCCAAACTTGGAGTATACATTATATACTTAATAAGTTATACTCCCGTCCTCCAAGTACCACCAGACCACGGACCTCCCTTTTGACACTGCAACCAGTCAGGTCAGCTCAATTTACCCCCTATAGTTCTATTACTTCCACCCCACCACTATATATAATTGGCTATTTCGTCGGCCCTTCACACGCTCTCGCCATCACTCGTGATTGGCTCTGACCATATCAAAGGACTATACCAGCCAATCATATTGATCAACCATACTGGCCTACTGGCCAATGTCTGACTACCTAAGACTGACTTCACCCAAGACTGACTTCTGCCGAGACAAATTCTTGCAAACATGACTAGACCAATGCGCAAGCCCATCCATCTACACCAACAGACGATGACGACCTAACTAAAAAAAAATCGCCTAATACGAATCTCGTTGCTAACCTTTTCGCACAAAACTGATGAGTAATGGGGGGGTTGGGGAGGGTGCATGTGCGAGGATGGTGCAGGATGGTTTTTAGGAGCCATGAGCGCTGATCTGCCTGATCCGTAGGACCTGGCTCGGAGCCTCGAATCCTCTTCAATTCTTTGAGGACTATGTGGCTCATACACGGAGGAGCCTCGAATCTGCTTTCCTCATTTGACGTCTCCATCGATATATTTTCCCATTGTTTTAGATTTTTTTTTTGGGAGGGGAAGTGATGTTTGGGCAAAATCATTCATATCTGAAGTTATGTTTGGGTAAAAATGCCAATTTTAATCTGTCGGGCGTCACGAAATTAAACATGGCGGGCGGCTCTAGGCTCTGGCTCCCTGCATCCTTGGACGAATCCGAACTCCTACTCAGACGATCCGTGTACCCGAACATAGAATACTTTCATTACTGAAAATTAAACATTGAATTAGCGTACTGAACTTGTTAGAGACCTATTTGAATCGCTTATTTAAGAAACATAATGTGTCATTGAATCCTAATTTTTCAAGAAGTACAAAAAACATTCTTACATGAGTACTTGTAGCAAGGGCATTGTGTCGATGTTTAATGAGTTCTTCTTATTCCTCACTTCCGTTTTATTTTTTATCGGAAGGAAGCATTCGTTCAAGATCTGAATCCATATTCAATCAATAAACTTATTTAAAATAACAGCCAACTCAAACACAGACACAATAACATAACGTCTTGGAAATCTAAAATAACCAGGTGCTGTTAACGGGCTGCCAAAGGGGAAAAGGTTATGTATTTTTTTCCTTGCATCAACTGTTTATTACAGAAACAACTTAACTCATTAACTTATGTTGTGTATGCATTAATAACTACTTTTCATGACTATGAAAGATATGAATAATGGCTTTAGTGAGATTGTTTCTGTTCGAAACGATGTGTCTACATAGCAACTGAATTCACAATAAACTCAAAATAGCCTAAATAATGATATGTTGTTTCTAAAATAACCTATTAATTTACTAAGCGGAGAAGTTTGGGCGGCTCTTAACATCGAGATTTTGAGAACCGATGATGATAGAGTGAGGAGAGTATGGAGCAGAGCCGGAATGCAGGGGTGGGGGAAACGGGTTATCCCTGAGAAAACACGCTCACCAGTGGCATTGTCTATCAAGATTCCCACGTGCGAATATCCGGGAGTGACCCAGCCGGGAATCCTATTAAACGAAGTTGGTTACTAAAGCACCGACAGTGCATACAGCACTCAAATTTAAAAAAACCCAATTTAGATTGTTAAACTATCTATGTAAACTACCACCATTGTAGTAAACGTCACAAGCATGTCTGATATTTAAATTAAATTTGTCATATACTGACATCTATAAATTATAAAATCTTTAATAAATAAGTAAAACGTTTCCAAAATGAGTGTATACATTACGACCTAAAATCAGTCAAGTATAAAAACCAAATTTGCACAGCATACTAGTGTTTAAAAAAAATGTAAAAGTACGCTTATTAGAACTGTGAGTCAAACAGTGTGTATCACTTTTTTCCGTATTTTGTAAAGGCAAATGAAGTGAAAGGATCTTCGAGAATGTAGGAGAAGCTTCTTCACAGATGACGATTTTTATGAACCAAATAACCGGAAAATATGGTTCAAAAATCATATTTTGTGATCCACGAAATGATTGTTTTGAATCTACTTTTTTTTTTACCCGTGTCAAGACTGCACTTTCTGTTTGGTAGGAACGGCGGTTAGACGAATGACAAAACGTGCGTGGAAGGCAAAACGGAGATGCGAAAGCTTCACATGATGGGTTGGCGGCCTCATTTCCTGGCTGTTGAAAGAATCGCCCCTTTCCAACCTTCCCCCTAGTATCCCCCTCCCATTTGGCGCTTCCTGCCTCATCCCATTTCCTCACTTCTTCTTTATCCGTAATAACCTAGCATGTGGCATTCCAAGCATCGCCATATTTTCCAGCGAAGCAACAACACTGTAGTCGTCTTAATAATGATTATTCTCCCGGAAAATAAGTTTTTGCCTCACCGTAATATTCTGCTTGATGGAATCTGAACTAATAACATGCATATATCTACACGGAATTTAGCCCAAATCACAAAACTCGTGTCTCTCCGAAACTTCAACATAATTTCGAAGCACCCGATGGATTATCGGGGCAACGAGATGTAGTAGACAGATTACTCGCCTCTAACCATGTGAAACGGGTTTGATTCCCGGCGGGGACGCTCNCTGAACTAATAACATGCATATATCTACACGGAATTTAGCCCAAATCACAAAACTCGTGTCTCTCCGAAACTTCAACAGAATTTCGAAGCACCCGATGGATTATCGGGGCAACGAGATGTAGTAGACAGATTACTCGCCTCTAACCATGTGAAACGGGTTTGATTCCCGGCGGGGACGCTCCCGGATTTTCACACGTAAGAATCTTGCCGGACGATGCCGCTGCATTCCGGCACTGCTCCATACTCACTTCACATCCCCCTCATCGGCTTCTCAAGACCTTGGTGTTGAGAGTCGTCCACATCTCTCCACTCCGCTCCCGCAATTTGTCTGTCCTCCAGTTCCAGCGTTCCTCGAGGCCTCCCGCTGCCTGCAAGCGGCAGGATTATGAACTTACCCATTCCTCCCAGCTAACATTGTCCAACTGCAGCATCACTCCACTCCTATATGCGAGTGATGAAGCGATTTGACTCTCCTGCCTCTTTTACATCCTACGATTCATCCCACTCACTCCCAATTATTCTGGTTGCTCAGTTGCTCGCACGACAACTCTAATTGCAGGCATTTGTCCCTTGCGTGAAGTTTGCTTTTGACGTGAATACGTTTTTAAAATCAGACCGAAATTTGAGACATCAGGGCAGAAACGGCGATGTAACGTTTTAAAAGATTGAAATAAAGGTTATTTCGTTCAGTCGGTTGTACGACTGTGATGCGAGAATGGCCTTGAGTTGGCACTGTGCACGAGGTACTGGTGGGAGGTCCGCGTCGACTGGTGACAATTTTGAGCGTATACGAAAATTTCCGGCCAGTATGTATCTCGACTCCATTGTGCTAGCGCATTCATTTTTGTGCGAAGTGAAAGATCTCGTCTAGATCTGTTGATAAGTCCTCCAAGCAATGTATAAATTTCGTTACTTTCATTTTATTCCCAAGTCCCATAGAAAACATTCCCGCAAACGCAAACGTTTTGACGTAAAACCCACGGCCGTATCATCAACACAGCCATATGCCTATTTTTTCTTGAACCAGCCTGATGGACAGTTTACATGTACTCTAGCTGTTGTTTTTCGGCCATTGCCTGTGAATCGTTAGTCATCTGTCTATTCAGACACAGCTAATTTCATATGAAATGGAATTTCGCTCCGGCTATATTTTCAGATTTGTTATAATTTTTGTTTGAGTGTGCTTGTGTATATAGGCGTGTCGATCAAAGTGTACGCGTTTATGGAAACACACACATTTTGTCCTGCCTGGTTTGCCAGAAAAACTTGCTGATCGTTTCTGTAAATTTATATAAATTATATTTTGGGAATGCCCTGGACGGGGTAGTTATCTAGGAAAATAGGGCAGTAAGTTTCAAAATGATGTCCGTGCACTATTCAAAAATTCCATTATAAACTAAGCATAATATTAAACAATTCTATTCTATTTTATCTATTATCTTACTCATACGATTGAATGGGCTTCATAATTCTTGTAACAATACATTTATTGTCATTTTTGTGATTCATTGCTCATAAAGGCAAAAGTTTTACACACTCCGTGGATAAACAAATAAAATAACAATTATTGAGTTGGCAGAGTGGACAACAATTATGTTACGCTACATAAGCAAGAAAACATTCCTCTATGTTTAACTGTGTGCAGTATTTTTGCGCATAGTTAAAACAACACTATACATACAAGTCATTAATTTTTTTCTACGTACTGAACAAACAAATCAATTCAACTTATTTTTACACCAGGCTGTGTGCATTCAAATAGCTACAGATAAATTTACTTCCATTAATGTTTATTGTTTCGAGTACAGGGCCGATACAGCGTCCCACATATTTTCGTAATTATCATTATTGTTTAGAAATGTTTTATGGCAATAATATATATTAGTTTTAAGAATATTTAAGGCTGGAATAACGTACGGTAAATCAGGTAACGTTAAGGGTGTGGCCCGAAATGGCTGAGAACTTAACTCCCCCTTTTTCCCCACAGGTCATCCGGACTCGATTCCCGGCGGAGACATTCCGGATTTTCGCATTTGGAAAACGTGGTGGACGTTACTGTTGGCTAGCGAGTTTTACTGGGCCCTCCTGTTCCCATTCTCTTGCATTCTGCCCTTTCTTCTTTTAGATTCCCATTTTAAACCATACTTTTTACGACTAAGAGCAAAAACTATCCCGACCTTGGAAAAGTTGGCTGTTCAAGGAGTGCTACTCCCGCCCCAGCAAGGACCCTCTCACTTAATTTGTTCATTTAGGTAGTGTTGTCCCATTAATACTATTATCAATTTTAGCAATTTTGTGTTTACAAGTTCCCATGATAAACGCTTGGTCTCATCTTCCATGTTTAACTTTTCATTTTATGTGCATAACTTTTTTTTTTCAGTGAAACAACTACATATTTCTTATTGCAGAACGTTTACATTTTACAAATGCCTTTAAATGAATTCGCCAAATTTTATCCACGAATAATCTTGTAACCATGAAGCTTCAAAAATTTTTAATAATTTAAATTTATGCTGTAGTTTAACAAAAAATTGCTCAGTTCAATTTCGACTTCGAGATATTGCTATGGCATTAAGTATGATCGCACGCTGGGATATTTCATTTTATGGTCATGAAATTCGTCCATTATTATTATCATTAAATTTTTTTCATTTCTTGCACAGAAATGATTACTTGACAAAAGTTTAAAATTTATGTTTGTTTTTTAGCGTAACGTATATTGCTAGAGAAGTATAGTTGTAGTTTCAAAACAAATAACCTAAATAAACTATAAACCAGTAATTCAACATAGCGTGTGAGGCCAAGCCTTAAGTGGTAATAACATATTTATATCCTGCAGCAATAATTTAATTACACTTATCTTATGTTTATGCATACAACCGCTGTAGAAATGGGCAATTTTAAATCAATTGAGCCCGTTCGCCGAAGCAACAACACCCTTGTTTATACTGACAACCATCGGCCGGTCTCGTCAGGGTTTTGCATATGCACGGAGCTAATCAAGATTTGCGATGCCTAGAGCGTACAAGTCTTCGCTTGCCGACGACGTTTTACATGAAGTCATCTTCTTTGTGGGTCGTCGTGCGATGAGATAACTGCTTTGTATCGTCAGGGGTATAGTCTATTCGCGATTTCTTCACACATTTTGAATCTAACCTTTGAAAAATCACCCCCCACGTATGAAGTGTCTGCTTATTTCATAAATATATCGTGTATCACGAGTGTTTTATACTTCCCATAACGTAACAGTACTTATTTTTATTAAAATTAAACTTTTACTTATATTTTACCTATAAATTATAATAATTCATTTATAATTTATATGAATAAGAACAGTGAGAAAACAGCTGTGTTTCGATGGCGTCAGTTTCGAAAGATATGACATTATAACCCTTAATATTGACGCTACTNTTGTGGTGTACAGAATAGTTCGTAGGGTTTACAGTTAATGTTAAATGGCACAGACTATAAGGTGCCTTGAAAGATTAGGGTATCAAACAATGACTTCATCCCGACTTAGTTTTGAACCGGTTATTTAACGGGAATTCATTCATACATTCCCGGAACTTTTCCGGGAGTTTATACATACTTTCCCGGCACCTTGTGCCGAGAATTTAATCATACTTTAACGCCCTACGAGTTCTGCCCCGAAGGGCTGGTTACACTGTTCTGGCTAATGTTTCCGATTCTGTGTGGGCATTAGGTGACAGGACACGACCCTGAGTGACGCCGATGATACTTATCAGTACTTGTTGCGTGGTGGTTGTTTCGGCAGTTGAGGTCTGGTGAGTTAGATGGCCCGGATACGTTCTGGCAGTATATGAGATCTGGTGAGCTGGTTGGCCTTGTTATAGGCCCTCTGTGGTTGGCTTGTTGCAATCAGATGGCTTCTTCTCGACATGGCGCTCCTCGTTGGAGCTCACCACTCACTCCCATCCTCGGCGTAGGGTAGTAACTGACTGTTACCTCCCTACCACATCCCGGTGAGGTGACCCTTGACGGGCCCCCACCCCGGCCCTCGGCGCGGGGTTGCACTGGACTAATCCCACTAGCTCGACATGGCACTTCTCGTTGAAGCTCACCACTCAACTCCACCTTCTCGGTGCGTAATTGTAACTGACTGACTGGTGACTGACTGACTGATGCGGTAACTTTCTAACTGCTTCTGCCCAGCGCCCCGCATTTCGCGTCCCGATATGGCTGACCCCTTTACGTTGTGACTGACTGATGCGGCTGACGGACGTGGCCGGGTTACGATATCCCGGCCTTGGTAACTGTTGCACTGACTTACTCTCTTGGTGCGGAGTATCGCAGCTTCCGACTGCTCCGATATGACTGACCGGCGGACTCTCTCGGCACGGTGATCAAAACTGTCCAACTGATATCCTTCAGCTGTTCCTCACCCTCCCTGCAAAGAGGCTTATATCCTCTCTTGGCTCACTCCCTCGATTCCTACACGTGTCTCCCTTGTTGGAGGAGGGGAGAGGGAGGAGGGCGCAGTCCACAGCACTTCATACATGCGCCATGGTTCTTGAATGTTTGGGGAAGGCGGTGGTGTGGGCCAATTGCCCCTGCCATATGCTGTCAGCTTATACTCGGTGCGTGTTTTTAACTCTTGGCGGAAATCGCCTTACTATCTCGTCATTTATCGGTGTGGGAGGAGGAGACCCGAGGGCGGCAAGTGATACCTCACCATCGCTTGTCCTCGGCATACGTTAATGGATGATGCATGTAGTCCAGAAGGCCCTACACGGTTTAAGCTGGCGGGGGAAGGGTTGTTATAGTGCCGCTTCTAATACTTCCTATATGCCCCACGCATCAACTCCTCTCTTGTATCTTCGGCGCTGACACTTTCCATGCCTAAATCTCGGTTTTCGATATTTGGTTGCATCTCTAATGTTTCTATGCTGTACTGTCTGTGTCTATGCCGCGCTGCCTCGCCTCCCACCAGGCTATCGCGACTTGTTTACTTCGTGTGGCTTGTCCCGTGGACTGGGACAGCTGACTGGGACCTCCCTCTCCTCTCAGTTCCTTTTCTGCCCTATGGTCTCCAAATCTGGTCGCCCAACTATCATCACTCAAGGATGCGCATCTTTATGGATAACAGGTGTGCCCCTGCCTGTAAAAAAAGGTTTGACACTCCAGCTCTGAGGTTACAAACACTGATTCTGATTCTGATTCACTTATTATTAAGGTACATCTGGCTAATTTTCAAACACTTCGCAGGCCTCATACATTGGAAATAATAGCTAACTTCTTTCTAAATGCATTGGGACATTTTTAACACTTCATCTACAAGTCCACGGCATTAGGGGTTGGCACAAAAAACTGACAGACTTTTCCTAGGTTCTATTTCTGCCGTGGACTGCATGTAGTAACATGCAGTCCACGGCAGAAATAGAACCTAGGAAAAGTCTGTCAGTGTACAGTGTAACTCCTGGCTACATATGTGAACTCGCAAACAACAACAAAAAACTACACAGGGCGATACACATTTCAGACATCCTTACCTTACAGTAATTTTCTTGAATGGTTTCGCACCTTTGTACAGGGTTACAATTTACAGGGTTACACAATATTACCGACAGTGATCTATCCGGATCACTATACTCCTATCTTAGTCGCTCTTCTGTGCTTCGGTCTCCTTGGTATGGCGGAGACGTTATTGATATATGCAAACAAATCAGGTGGCATATGGCTGGTATATTGCATAGCTGGCTGACAGCATTTACGTTTTGGTGACAGGTATTTATTTATTTTTATGTCGGTGCTTAGGCCATACAAATAAAACCCTCTTATTTCCTAGGCTGGGACACTCTGTTCCCATGTTCAACTAATGTCTGGCAGCACTCTGCTGGTTTTAAAAATTGAATTCCGATAACACACCAAGCAAACTGAATCATGGTACGTTTTACTGTTACGACGGCTCACAGGCCATGAAAGAACAAAAAATAAGACCCTTATCTTATCCTGCCTCTAAGCTGTTGCCCTTGGTCTTGCGGTTGGGGCAAATGTAAACATACAACTCTCTCGGAAAAAAAATTAGAAACACATTCTACTCCAGTGCCCGGCTAATGGCCTACATTGGTACCTTGTAAATTAAATAAAATTACACTCAGTCACACATAACTGTGGCATCTAAACGCCTTTCGGCTGAAGGCCCAACTTCACAGGTCAAACTGTAGACAGTTTGTCGCATATGAATTGTGGCGCACTTAGGTTGGCAGGTCCGGTATACTGCCCTTGTTTTTCTCAATGGGTGACATGGGTAAACACTTACCCACAGAATCTATTTCTTTCGGCTGCGGGTGGTTTCTTCTTGTACCTCGCACTGGGAACCTGGGTGAGTCTGGGCAGCTGTGGTGAGGGTATGAAGGATGCGTATTCCTTCCTCTCATTCTGTTGACTCTCTGGACTGTTGCTTTGCATGCTCGTCCTCGGTTTGGCTGCGATCTCCAGGGTTCGTTTCTTGGTCGGTGCACTGCTCTTCCTCGCCTCGCTTCTCGCCTACTGTCTGTTCTTCGTCCGCTTTCTTCTCGCATATGCTTGTTTTTCACTTCCGCTCATCTTACTGTGCTCGTGTATGTTTGGCCTCGGTAATAGTGTCTCTGGCGCACATCTCTGGCGCATGGCCAAGTTATCTCTTTGCCCGGTGTGTATTAACTAAGATAGCGTGCAGTGCTCGAGTGTATTAAAGGACATAGCGCATAGGGCTGTGTTGCTCTGCGGCTTTTATTGTTTTTGCCCGATAGCTTCCCTTTTTGGTTCATCCTCCGGTGACCTAGTGGCCTACTACGGGTCCTACTTTTCGTTTTTGCCATTTCTAAGTATTTGTGGCCCGATAAGCGCATCTTACCGGCGCTCTGCTTATCCTGCCTGGCTGCGCGGTTATTCACCCATCCACCTGATATTTTCTCGTCACTTACACTGGCCCCCATTCAGGGCACTCATGACCTAATTGTCTTATCGGTCGGTGCAGTTTTTCATCCCTGTCCACCTGACCTATCCCACATCATTTCCCACCATCCAGTGGAAGTTACCTCTCTCGCTCTCCCATTTCTGCTCCTTGCTACTCTCGTCTCTCGTCGGCTATCGCCATTCTTGCCACTTTCACTATCGTCCATCATCCAAGGGGCTGTTGTGGCCTACTTCTTCGCTAACCTCATCTCGCTAAACCCCCTTCGTTCTCCCGCCTTGCTCTCTCGAACTGGCTCCTACACCCATCCTTGTCAATTCCTAGTTTGCTAGCCTCGGAATTTTGACTCATGGCGGGGTACTTAATGCTGTAGTGGGCGCCATGGGGGTTTAAGACTCCCCGAAGTCTTTGGTTCAGCCTGACTAGTTTGGTAATTCGGTACAGGTGAGACCCCTTTTATCTGGTATAGTCTGATTCTTGATTTGGTCTCTACAGACATATCTATGCCCCATGTTGGGCACCATTTTAACTTGATCCTACTCCCCATCTGTGGTGTACAGAATGGTTCGTAGGGTCTACAGTTAATGTTAAATGGCACAGACTGTAAGGTGCCTTGAAGGTTGAGGGTATGAAACAATGACTTCATCACAACTTAGTTTTGAATGAGTTTATTTAATGGGAATTCATTCGTACATTCCCGGAACTTTTCCGGGAGTTTATACATACTTTCCCGGCACCTTGTGCTGAGAATATACTCATACTTTAACGCCCTGCGAGTTCTAGCCTGAAGGGCTGGTAACACTGTTCTGGCTAACGTTTCCGATTCTCTGGGGCATTAGGTGACAGGACACGCCCCTGAGTGATGCCAATGTTACTTATCTGTCTTTTTTGCGTGGTGGTTGTTTCGGCAGTTGAAGTCTGGTGTGTTGGATGGCCTGGACACATTCTGGCAGTAGATGAGATCTGGTGAGCTGGATGGCCCTATTATCGACCCTCTATGGTTGGCTCGTTGCACTCAGATGGCTTTCTCTCGATATGGTGCTCCTTTTTGCAGCTCACCACATGCTCCCATTCTGGGTGTAGGGTAGTAACTGACTGTTACCTCCCAACCATGTCCCAGCGAGGTAACCCTTGATGGGTCCCCACCTCGGCTCTCGGTGTGGGGTTGCACTGGACTAATCCCACTAGTTCGATATGGCACTTCTCGTTGAAGCTCGCCACTCGACTCCGCCTTCTTGGTGCGTAATTGTAACTAACTGACTGGTGACTGACTGATGCAGTAACTCTCTTACTGCTTCTGCCCTGCGCCCCGCGTTTCGCGTCCTGATATGGCCAACCCCTTAATGTAGTGATTCTCACCCGGCTGACTCCGCGCTCCTGGCTCCCAATGCCTGTCACCATACATGTCCCAGTGTGGCGATACTACTCGTCCGATGTAACTATGGTAACTGTTTCTTATTCTGCCCTGCATTTCGGGTCCCGATATGGCTGACACCTTAATGTTGCAACTGACTGATGCGGCTGACGGATGTGGCCGGGTTACGATATCCCAGCCTTGGTAACTGTTGCACTGACTTACTCTCTCGGTACGGAGTATCACAGCTTCCGACTGCCCCGATATGACTGACCGACGGACTCTCTCGGAATGATGATCAAAACTGTCCAACTGATCTCCTTCAACTGGCCCCACCCTCCCTACAAAGAGTCTTATATTCTCTCTTGGTTCCCTCCCTCGATTCCTACTCGTGTCTCCCTTGTTGGTGGAGGGGGAGGGAGGAGGGCGCAGTCCACAGCACATCATACACGTGCCATGGTTCTTGAATGTTGTGGGGAAGGGGGTGGTGTGGGCTAGTTGCCCCTGCTATACGCTGACAGCTTATTCTCGGTGCGTGTTTAACTTCGAGTGGAAATCGCCTTACTATCTCGTCATTTCTCGGTGTTTACAAATTTCATGGGGCTTGCTAGGGGGTGGGAGGAGGAGGCCCGAGGGCGGCAAGTGCTACCTCACCATGGCTTGTCCTCGGCATACGTTAATGGGCGACACGTGTCGTCTAGAAGGCCCTACACAGTACATGGCGGGAAGGGGGGAGGGTTGTGACAGTGCCGCTTCTATCACTTCATATATGTGCCATGCGTCAATATGAATGAAGCCACCATGTTGAAAATAAGTGTATGAGCTACTTAAAATATTTCAGCCTAGTTGGCCTGCCAAAACATAAAATGTTCATTACATCTAGTGGCAATCGGTTCAATGGTTTCGGATGGATAAAATAAAAGCTTTTATTTTGTAGGTGGTGTAATTACAAATTATTGTGAATCTAAGAGGTTTGAATTTGTACACTTAATACTCGCAACAAGGACTGCCAACATATCGAGGTTTCAAGTATTTATAATGGTTCTATAGATATTTCCATTTTGGAAATAAGTCCTTTATTTACTTAAGTGATACAGGTTTATAAGGGCCCCTATTTTGCCAAATTTTGTGGTAGTTAAGAGTAGAATAGTTCCCAGGATATTATCCAAAACGTTAATTTATTCAATCGACACCATCTCACAAAATGGTGAATTAATAATAAAATTAGTTAGTGAATTTGTTTTTGCAGATTGTCTGAATGATTTTTAAGACATGGCATAACACCGAAAACATCAAACGGCTGCTGTTTTGAAAATAAGCATGCGATATAGTCGAAAAAAACTTCGAGTGTCTTTACGTGTTTTATGGGCTGAGAAGAATTTTTTTATGGGGCACATAGACAAACAGGACGCTGATCGCTTATGCCTTTATATTTCTTCCGGAGTGTAGATTTAAAATAATATAATCACCGGTTTAATCCCACAACGTTTCCCACAAATGAACCTTTCCTTTCAGCGTTGAAAATAATTTATCTACTCAATATACCTAGTTGTTCCTATTCACAAAGAGAGTTCACTTATTAGAAGAAATAAAATAATTGTATACACTATAACACGCACTTAATGCAATGGTTTCTGTTTTATCGTGCTAGGTATTTCAGTGTGTTAACTGCTAATAAATAAAATAAACCCAACCATGACTTTCTTGATAACTTGGAAACCCTCTATTTTGTCGGAAATGTTTCAAGTGTGTTCGTAATGTAGCTGTACTTCACTCGCGCTAATATTACGAAAGCAGAGCTTCACATTTTACCGTAGTGCCAAAACTACCCGAAATACTCCCTTGAGATACCAACACGACACATAGATCTCCTCAGCCGTGGTTTCACTAATATTCAGGAATTGCGTGCTCTTCCGTTTTTTGCCACGATTCAAAAAAACTTTCCACTGGTTCGAGATAGAGATAGAGAGAGAAGAAGAAGAATAAGCGAGAGACGCAGTATGTAAGCGGTGGAACTCGTCACGTTCGCAGGGACTCGGGGTGACACAGAAGGGAGGAAGCAGACAACCCATGTGCAGTTAATATCGGCATATTTGTACATAAGACTGGAGAGTCTAGCCTGCAGGTTATCGAACTCGCGAATTTTTCTGGTCTCTAGTCATTGGTTATATGCAGTGGCGTGTGGTGATCTGTTGCAAGGTAAACCGGCGTTATATCTGTGCTGTACCATGTTGCTTGCTAGTTTACACTTCCAGCAATAAAACGTAGCTCGGCAGTGGACGCCACAGGACGCGTGTAATAGGTCCCTTGCTACTCGCTTGTGAGTGGTCGGAATGCATTCAGTTTCCCCGGGCAGCACTGTGGTTACTGGCTCCTGCTACGGACACTGAGAATGTACAGCCGTGAGTAAGCACCAGCTTACCTTGCAACACTTCACCACACGCCACTGGTTATGTTTTTGTTGTATCATGCAGAAGTGATTCAGTCGTCCTGCTTGAACATAGAATTGTCTGCTAAAACTGCCGTACATTTATTCTCAAGACACGCATATAGTGTATGTTCACGGTTTCTGCGATGGTAATGCGCCTGCTGCTGTTGAACATTGTCGGCATTTTCCTACACATTGAGTTCCAGATCGTAGCGCAGCCACTACTCGACGTCAACAGCGTCCGGGGCACGCCATGAGTAAGTACTCCCTTCTCTACGTTTAAATCCACCCCTGTGGTGTAGTGGTTAATGAACTCGCCTCCCACCAAGGCGAACCGGATTCGATTCCCGGCCGGGTCACTCCGGATTTTCGCAAGTGGAAATCGTCCTGGACGATGCCATTGGTCGGCGGGTTTTCTTGGAGATCTCCCGTTTCCCCACCCTTACATTCCGGTGCTACTCCATTCTCGCCTCATTTCACCCACATCGGCTTTCAAGACTTCGTTGTTAGGAGCCGCCAATCAACCAAAAGTAAGGTACTCTTATGTTAATACAAGTATAAAACGCTTGTTATACATGGAATATGTAGAAAATAACTAAACATATCATACGTGGGTTCGATTCAAAAAGTAAGAAGAAACCGAGAATATACTATATTATGAATATTAGGTGGAAATACAAATCAGAAGCGTATCTAGCAGCTTCACTTTATTACAATTGTTATTCAGGATTCTATATCAAACTTTCTTTTTTGTTATTTTACCTTGCTCAGACTGTGGGCCACAAACTTCTTGGGCACATTCCCAGTATGCACGTTTATAACATCGGCCCTGTCGTAACGTGTTTTCCAGAGTGTACAATGCATGACGTGAAAGTGGTAGGTCACGACCAATATACTCTTCACATGATTCAGCTTAGCCCCATAGAGTAGCACAAGTATACTATGTACGTCTCGGTCTTTCACGAATACTTGTATCGCGAGCACTGCATGACGAGAGCTTCTTATACCCATTTCATTCACAGCCTGTGCAGCATCTTCACATAGGAGACAGTGCTATTCGCCCCGAATTCTGTCACTGGTTTACTGGCAATCGTGAAGTGCTTCCTAAATTGCTATTTACCAATAAAGCAACATTTACCTGGCATGGGGTTAACAACACGCGTAACAGTAATCGATGGTCACAAGAAAATCCACATGCTACAGTGGAAACAAATTCACGAGTTCGTTTCTACGCCAGTGTGTGGTGCGGCATGATTAATGACACATTGATCGGTCCCGTTATTTTGGATCATCGCATGACAGGACAGAGTTATTTGCAGTTTTTGCGGAGTAGATGACATTCCTTAAGCCACACGAATGGCTATGTACTTTCGGCATGACGGGGCTCCTCCGCATTCTACCAGACTTACGAAGCAAAAACTCGGCCATATGTTCCCTAATCGGTGGTGGATTGGTCGTGGTGGTAGCATTAACTGGCCACAACGATCTCCAAAACATAATGGTGTTATATGAAAAGTGAAGTGTACAAACTAAATGTGAACTGCTAGCTCGCATTTTGGATGCTGTCGTCCAACTAAAAGAGAGTGCAGATGCCAACAGGAACTGCACAGTTTTGTAACGAGAGAAGAATAATGCAATGCAGTGGCCTAAGGAAATTTTGAAAATTTACCTTAAACTGTTGAACGCTTGTCACTGTAAAATGTAATCCTACATTGGAAACCATTTAGAATATGACAGACGTGCGTATAAACGTATTGTCTTAAAATGACCTCTCCTTTCACTTCCCGGAATAAGAACTTTTCCTCCTGTGAGATTATGTATGTACGATTACACACATGCATAATACATATGTCATAATAAAGGAATGCAAATATTGAGAATAAGTGCTAACATCTTTGTCAAAAATACTACTAAAGGAACTTTACTATGTCTATCAATGTAAGTGATATTAAGAAACGCCACAGAAGACTTTTTACAAGCAAAATATCGACAGAAATTAAAAGACTTATCTGTCTTAAGTTATGTATGATATGCAGGTATTCACAGAGTTATAATCATTTGGAGAACTAGAACGTTCTTTCCGTAGCACTAAACGTTTCATTTCGAATCAGCTTAGTTTTAGTAGAGGTTCCCAGAAACCAACTCATGTTCCAGAAAACCCTTCTTCATAGAGCCATCTTTTCCTTATTTCGCAGACATTACCCCTATCACAACATCGCTCAAGAACCCATCACTTGAGACGAAAGATCCACGCCAGTGCCAGTAGTAATAAACGCAGCAGCAAGGAATGTCTTTTATTAACTATCACATCCCGGTATTAAAACCAGAAGAGTATGAATGTGAGGCTGGCAATATTTTGGGAGTATTTACGATCACCCTATCAACATTTCTTTGTTTAAAAAGAAAACATTTTTTGTTTCATTTGGCAAAGCTGATATATATTTTAGTCGTTCCACCACTGCTTATTGCATAGGGCCTAGAATTCGTATCTTTCAGATAAAGGAAAGTAATCTACATATTAATCAATGAATATTACGAGCTGAATTTCGATAATGTACAACAAATCTGTCAACTACTTTAGAAGGTTACGGGTCAACGCGAGCGAGTATAGAATGTAATTAAGCTGCACTATAGATTGAGTGTGGAAATAAAACGACAGGAGTGATAAGGTGATTAAAATTACCGCTGTACATTTTGTTTTGTCGCGATGGACACAAACAATATGTCTAGGTTTATTTGTTAATTTGTTTACATTTGAGGATTAGTAATATTTTTATCACCGAAATTGGATAATGCTACAAAATGACAGCTAGACACTTTGTTTATTTTTGATTACTTTCGACACTTTCTAAGCTTGAATAACCGTTATAGATACGATAACTCGGCACTTCGGTATAAATAGTATTAAAGTTGAGACATCAAGTCCAACTGCACACAATTGTCAACCACGGAATAAAAATGGAGTTAACATATTATACCACGTCGTGCGTACACAATGTTAGAAATAATTAAGTACAGTGCATCACCATAAAGCGACCAATTGCCCTTTTATGCCTAAAGACTGAAGCAGCACCACAATCATACATATAAAGTGTGTGAAACTGAAGAATTTTGGAGCATGGGGCACTTCAAGTGAAAATTCACTACATAACTTACTTATAAAATATAAATACTTTTTGTCAGTTTTGGTGTAAAGTTAATAAAAGTTACTTGCATTTTTCACAAATTCAATACATACACTACTTTTACATCAAATTACGTAATGGTGACACAATTTTTTGCAAGGACCATTGATAGGGTTGTTGGCCAATGTCCCACGATATTATTTGTAATAATATTTTTTTATGGACTGCAATGTGGGCTGATACACCAGCCAGTTTGTTATTCCACTTATATGACGAATTTAAATAAATTAAAGTTTTCACACTCACAATATTGTAAAGAATAAATACCTAAGTAAAAATATGAATGTCACTCCACCTCCTAAAGATGTAGTAAATGTGCTACAAGTTTGGCTGGAACCTGTGCATGAATCAATAGGTCTGTAATTGATTGATTCATACAGACAAATGTTTACTTAAAAATTCATTTTCCCCAAAACGAATATTTTCTTTTTAAAGAAATCCAGAAAACCAATATTTGAACTTTAAAAATATTTCATCTCATTTGTTTTAAATTGATCAGTTGCTGGTTGCCGTTTCCGCGTAACGAACTAAATCTACCAAAACAGGTAACACTGTGGCTGAGCGGTTAGAATGCTTGCCTACCACCGAAGCGAACCGGATTAAATCCCCGGCCGTTTCACTCCGGATTTTCGCAAGTGGGAATCGTGCCGGACGATGCCGCTGGTCGGCGGGTTTTCTCGAGGAAATCCCGTTTCCCCACCCCTTTATTCCGGCGCTGCTCTATAACCACCTCATTTCACTCTCGTCGGCACTCAAGACGTATCTGTTAAGAGCGGCCCAAATCTCGTCACTCAGTCGCTATCAAAAGAAGAGTTAATACAACCGGGATACTTCCATAGTCTTTCATACTGGCGGCAGAATCCTGAAGAATTCTCGTCACGCAGGCCAGTTTCGAAAGTAAAATTGGCCCGTAAAGAACACGGTTACGGTGATACCATGATACCAGAGCAAGAACTGTACTACTTTACAGATTTCAGAGCTCTCTGGCTTGCCTCATTCTGCCAGTACAATAAGGCACTACTAGAAAACGTCTGACTGAATTCAGTATGTTCATGTCCTACCAAATCACCACTCCAACCCCCCGTAATAAATCTGTTATTCCAAAGAGATATTAAAATATGCGAGGTAAAACGCTTTTAGCCCTCTTGAAGGTTTTCATAATCATCTGTGCGAGTGGGTGGTAGATACATCTATGAAGGAATGTAGAAAATAAAGAATTACTCATTTTGCAATCAGTTCACCATTATGTTGGTTTACGAATCGGCGTAAGGCATTCTAACTAATTAGGAGGAACAGGGTACTTCTCGGCTCTAATTAGATAAAAATATAGTCAGGATATACGCTATTGCAGACCTATGCCACCACAGCAAACTCAATGGATGACATAAAATATTCAGTGAAATTAAGTCAAGATTGGCCGTTGCCAACAGAATTTTCTATATGAAAATAATCTCACAAGAAATCAAGTCAGATATTTTTACAAATAATCAAGAGAAAACCAACAGAACGAGTAACCAAACGAACGAAAAAATAAGAAAGTATATGCAGATACAGGAAAAGAAATACTTATGGGATTATTTTTGTGTTTCAGATATATGTCGGGAACAACCATTCTAAGTTGAGACATTAAGCCCAACCAACCTACCTACTTACTTACCCCCGTTTCCAAGCTCATTTAAAGAACACTTTTTGGTTGTAGTTGGCTACGATGCTCATGGTTAGTGATTCAGTTACGATAAACCGAATAATGCCGGAAGTTTGCCGAGAACCATCAACGGTCGGGTGTGATCGACACACGAGCTTTAGCTCGCACAGCCAGCGAGAACCCTCTCGTGTACTGGAGTAGTCCTTGTGTTGGAAACTAACGCCGCTGAAGTATTTCCTGAGACCGCGGTGGTCCTCTTTCCGCTCGTTGCCTTCCCGAGTCGACCATTACTACAAGCAGGTTCTCAGGGACGGCGTCGTCAAGCGCGCGCATGTGACTAATCGACCATGAAACATCACACAGACGCCAAGTTAGAAGGATGGCCTCCATAGTAAACCAATTTCACGATACAAGGCGTGCTATTTAATCATACTGACAAAACATTGAAGAAAATACTGTAACAAGTCGCCTAGGGCATATCCAAGTTCATGAGTAATTGAGGTTTTCATAAAAATAAGAGAACTGAATTTACTGCCTTGATTTGTTTTCAATGTTATAAAAATACACAAAGAAATTATTTACAAAATAAAACTGTATACCCCTACTATTAACACCTATCATTCCTATCAGTCAGTGGAATTCTTATGCCATTCTAGAATGAAAATGTAATCCTTATCACTGTCTTTAAATAACCTACAGTCATTGAAACTTAACTTATTAATTACATATATATACGGCCACGATGTTCACTGCCGTACACTCACCCATCAAGTCCCACGTTCCTACAGTCCAGCCAGCCTGTCAAAGACTTTACTGTCCCTATTTTCGTCCGCTGCACTCTCTGGTCACTGCTCTGTCACCTGTCGCGTCGTCCAGATGATCGCACACACCCAGCACTAATGGCCATTTAAAACTAGCGACACAGAGGCACGCGGCAGCTTGTACGGCTGAAATGGCTTATGATGCAGTACGCACCTCAAGTCGCGCCGAGAAAGGTAATGACCAGAAAATTCACGCCATACCTCCCATATCATTAATCTTCCAGAGACGGCAGTAACGTAAGTCCTATTAGCGTTATGGCTGGCGGCGTACTGTCTCGGCCTCCCCTCCTCAGTGCACCAGGAATGCCATCCTGGGAGGACTGCACTATGCTTTCCCGAGGGGGAAGGAGAAGGGCATAGAGGCCAAGCGGCGTTATGTAACAATATAAAAAATAGCATAAGTAATTTTCTTGCGTTTGTCGGTAGCGAGAAATCACTGAATTTTTACCCCTCAGTAGAACTAAAAATATGTACATTTCGTGTGGGGAGCACTGAAAAAAATATTTTGTGGCAACCACAAAGTGTTTTGTTAGTATTCGCGTTGCCAAATAAATTTTGTGGTTACCACTAAAGTATTTACTTGTCACCACAAAACGTTTGTGGCCACTATAAAATAATTTGGCAGGTTGACCTCTCTACAAAAAATTTATCTCTGTGAATGCACCCAGGACTAGGCGAGGCCCTCCGAATGACGGGCTTTCAAGATGGGATCCGTAGGTGCCCGTCATCCCTGGAAATTACATGAAATGAGGCTCTAGGATGGAGCGGCGCGGGAATGCAAGGACGACGGAACAGTAGACCTCTGAGAAAACCCACCTGTAAGCGGCATCGTACAGCATGATTCCCACATGCAAAAATCCGGGAGTGAACCCTCCAAGAATCGAACCCGGATCGCCGTGGTGTGACGTGAGTTCCCTGGACACTACGCCATCGTTGCCTCTATTAGAACTATAAACTTCACAAACAGTTCTCATAGAATTCCTTTCTCCCTAAGCCTCATGCATGTTTCAGTATTGCAACCGACTGAATTAATGCGCTAATTAGATTGCACACAGTAAAAAATCAGCGTGGGGTAGGCAAAGATTTATTTGGGAATGTATATCAAAGTAAAATACAAATTTATGAGGTTGAGAAAATGTCTATCTTATTTTGTAGCGCCGCTATAACGTTTTTTTTAATGGAGGCGTGTATGATGTGATTCTGAAATTTCCAAATTTTGTTGTATTTCGGAACAAGAAAATCATAAATATGGTATGTGTTTTCTAGACACTAACGTCCTGTTAAAAGTTGCGCACTTCTGTGAAACGTCCTTAAATCTAAACACGTTTAATACCCACTTTCAAGTAAATGAAAGCAATTGTTTCAATTTATGATAAAAATTTTGTCCTTCATGTAGTAAATATATATATATATATATATTAATATCTTAACCGAAGATATTCAATGTTTATTCTGACCACTTCTTTCCAGAAAATGTTGACAAATTGAAGTCTATTCAAAACTCGTAAAGAAGTCCTTCGGGCTTTTGTAGAGCAGAAGAGGAAGTAGCGATAGAACGTTCGTATTCAGGTTATTTACCAAAAATAAATTTTTCATCCTAGAAATTGATTAAAACTTTTAGTAAAGCAGGTGTTTTCAATCTTGAGCAAGTGAGCTGTGAGTTAATGTATTCCTTTTGCAACTTCCTCGTATTCCTGCGATGCTAAGTTTTCAATTGAGAGAGAGATGAGAGCAGTTTATAAGGATTGGTGCTAAGAACTGACCGGCTGTCTTGCAATAAGATAACTCAGGTTTATTCTAATACGCTTGACGATGTGACTATTACATTCATCAACTCTCTTTTGCTAAATCTTGATACAACAGTGAATAAGTGAGTGAAGAGATTTGGGCAGCTCTTAACATCGAGGTCACAAGTTTTTATTTCAGTATACAGTGTTTGTAAAATTTGAACCATTGTCGAAGTGCAACAATGTATAATTTTCAGACAATAAGATACTTGAAAACAGCAAAAAATAACTATCTTGGTAATAAGTTTTCGGTATCTACTATACTTATATGTTTGTAAATTTTCCTTTACATCTATTAAAAGTGACGAGTTTTATTCAATTTTACGCTCGTGTATGTATGTATGTATATAACATTATATATAGGGCTTTAATTTATACAATAAAGATATATGCGATTTTCAATTACCCTTCCAAATCTTACCAGCTCAGAAATATTTAAGCTAATTATGATTATTAAATAATAGTCAGAGGTTTTTCCAAGTATATTGAAGACAATTCTCAGAAAGAACGCAATTGATTAGCCATCACAGTATCAAGTTTGTATAGTACTACAGCAAATAAATTATTTTATTCACTTTATTACATTAACGCCTGAGTTTCTGCTAAACGCTCATTTAAGCATAGAATCCATCCGTACAGAGTTTTTCGGTGTAAAATCAGCTGTGGCTCTCTTTAATTTAAGCTACTTCTCACCTACCGTTTATTGTATAGATTGTCTTCTTTGGTGGGACGTTAAATGTAACATTGCGTTAGGCGTATAACAGTTTTGTAAACAGTGCCAAAACCTGACATACTTTTACGTTCCTAGTCCAAACGTGAATTTGAGTGTACAGTGATGAATTATGCCTGAAAGCCGGGAGTATTAAGTAAAAGTGTTACGAAATTTAACACAAAGTGTTACTTCCATAAACTAAATTTACAAAATTTAATTAAGATGTTAATAAAAATTCACCTGATAATTAAAAGTTTGAGCATGCTGTAGTTTAACTATAAGGTACACAAAACCAAGCAGTTAAAAATACGCTGATTCTTATAGGATCGAACTTTAGTCTCACATGAAACTACACATTAAAAAAAACGTTTTGCACAACCGGGATTTCAGAGTTACTAGGTCACGGGCCGAGAGGAAGTATGAGATGAAAATACACACTGTCTGTACAGAATACCACATCAGACATGACGAATGTGTCTGTAATGTGCCTACTGTCTCAGCAACCATCTTTCATGTGCAACTAATTACAGGTGGTGCATAACTTTTGTTTAGGCGTAGAGTAGCTGTGTTTAGTGACGTGCGGGGTGGAACACTCGTCCCTGGTATAAAAGGATTAAGCCAGTAGAAATCATGGGTCCGTCGCTGTGAAATAACACGTGTATCGCTAATAGGATTGTGGGCGGCTTTTCCGGCGGTCGCCTATCCCCTTGTGCTCTTTTTTTTGCAGAATATTCTTTCCACGTAACATCGCTTTGTGAAAACTTTACGTCACAACGATTTTATGCAAATATTTCGTTTAGTTAAAAATAGGAGGGGGGGGCAGGCCTGATAACACACGTAACAGCAATTTAGGAAGTGTCAAAACTTTTTTAGAATATGATGTTATTTCAGAGATTATCTTCAAGAGTTAACAAATGCTAATTCCCCATTTGTAATTAGGAAGGAACCAGATTATTTAAATAACGTTTTTTGAGTGATGTTGTGGGAATCACATTACGATGACAATTTTTATGCACACAAGTGAAATCACTCCTCCCTTCTTTTCAATTTTTATTATATGTTGTTCTTTCCAAATTTTCATTATCATAGAATTATATTGCTTGCCTTGAAAATAGAATTATGTAATCATAAATAATTGGTTTCATTAACATTTCTGGCTCATCATTTTTACTAATAGTCCCTGGAGGAAACACTATATAGTATTCTAACGGCAAATATCTACTTAAAATAAGCATAGACCCTATTGCAGTTTTGGTCAAAATAAGAAGCGATGGACAGTGTTTGAAGTATATTTATTCAACTGTTATAGTAACAACACACTTAACTTTTATATGCGAGCACAACGCTTACCTGTATAGCACTTTTGAAAGCCTGCCTTATGTTCTAATTTTCTGTGTATTTTGTTTTATTCCGCCATATTTAAATTAGCATTCCCGTTGGCTTTATCACTTTATTCATGCATCAATAAAGCGAAGCTTTGAAACTGTTAGGAACGTAAGTATGATACTAGTACGTCAATTCATACCCTCCAATGCATGACACGAATAGAAACTAAATTAAAGAAATTTGCTTCCCACAAGTTTAAACATAGCTCTTTTAATACAACGTTAAGACAAAGAACTATTTTGCTACATTGCTGCCAATTTTACTGGGAGCCCGTCAGTTAGTGAACCCGTGTAAATGTACAAAGTTTCGGGCAGGTGTTAGTGAAGAGGTTTGGGCGGCTCTTGAAAACGGGGTGTTGAGAACCGATGAAGGTATAGTGGTCAGCATTCCCAAACCGTTGAAGTTTGGAACATGTAACAACACATATAAAGAAAAAAATAAAGGTAGATATACATGCAAGTGCGTGGTAAAGTTACCATTGCATGGAGGAGTGTAGGTTCTAAAATAGCACACACATACGCATCGGCTCGCACGCACTCGACAATCGCCCACCGCCATCCTTGTCGTCTGCTACCGCAGGTGTCTACCAACTTGTATCTCCCCAGCAACAGCTCGCCTCTCTTCGTCCACCGTCATCAAGGTTATATATATAAATGTGACAATAAAAATGCAAATAAATGCTAGCATGGATAACATACAACTAACAACTATATGCGAAAAAATCAAGATATATACCAATGTGCTGCGTGCTCACATAGTCGTGGGTAATGGTAAAATACATAAATAGTAGTATAAACAAACACCACCAGTCCAATACACGGGTCGGTGGTCCGAGTCTTCGTTAGCCTGGGTAGCTCTTAACAACCAGCCATATATTGAAAAATAAAGCGGTATACAATTGCACCGATAACAAGACATACATAGTCGCAGGCTACACTAAAACATGTACGCGTTAATATAAATAAACACCGTCAGCCTAATGCAAGGGTCGGAGAAACCGAGTGTAAAAGATATGAAATAGCCCAGTACATGAAAAAACAGTAATGTAACATACAATAAAGGACTGGCATACAAGCAAGTACATCACGAGCATGATGCCATAACGAGTCACAATATATTTAAAATATCCAATGGAGCCACATTCCATAATAGTGATATCAGTGTTGCTATTATGTCAAGAAGTAAAGTAAAAGCTAGAATGCACGCCGACATGAGAAAGAACGAATGATCAAAGGGCCAGCCTCAAAATTTACTACAATGCATCAAGTGTGATACGCATTACGTGACTTGTAAAGACTGTGTTCCTTTGCTTGCCACAAAACAACATGCATTTAAACCATCAGTCGCGCAAGAGAAACGTCATTGCTACGCGCTGATGCAAACATATATATAAAATAATTATAAAACAAATAGTTATAAGTATTTGACAACCAGTTGCGCGAGCATCGAATGCTGTACGTCACGTTAGTCTAAAACAATACTTTTGCGATGCCGAGAAACACAGATGCGATAAGGGCAACACTGCTACACACTGATGCAAAAAATATCAAAATAAAATGTAAAGGAAAATTGTTACAAGCAGTTGCCAACCAGCGCAATCTCATATTACACAAGCGTCGGGTGCTGTACACTGTGTTAAATGATGTTAGACAAGACCAGGCCATCCTGGCGCGCTGCAGACCTCGGCAAGTCGAAGGGATGGAACAGAACACTAGCCAAGAGAGAGAGAGAGAGAGAGAGAGAGAGAGACGCGTCAGACTCCAGGGTGGTAGACCAGCCGAGTCACACATGCACTTTCCATTACGAGAGGAATTCAGTTATACAGTACAAGGTAAACATTTATTTAGTTTTAAATATTATATACATGTCCTTATTTCGAATACGTACCATTTATATAGAAATAACAATAAATGTATGAACTTTGCAATGAAGAGTAAGAAAGCCACACAACATATACATTTCCATTATGTGTTTACTCTGCTTTTCAGTCATCTGAAAATATAAGTATACAGACAGCACTGGAGACCATGCACCGACCTTGAGAATAAGGCAGTGTATGTTCAATCCCACAGTGAGCCCTATCATTTCACATCAAAAGAAAACTACATGAAACACAATTAAAAATGTCTGTGTTATATATCTGATTATTTGAGTACCGACATGAGCATCAGTATTATATGTACATTTCAGTACAGTTTCCACAACAACAGCAGTTCTGGAGGCAGCATTGCAATCTCAACCTCTTTCTAGTTGTAACATCTTTATGGGAGTATAAATTAACGCAATTTTTACTTGTTTCAAATATAGCAAAACCTATATTTCACATAGTACTTTATTTGGTAAAAGAACATCCACTTGTCTTACTACAAGCGACTGCATATGTATGTTTATGTTTACAATCTCTCAACCCAAAAATATTGATATTTCCGGTTCTTTAATTACAACCAAATTCACACATCCTGCCCTCTTCTCCACCAGAAGTTTACTTTGCTCCTTTTCATGTTGCATGTTTAAAAGCATCGTAAACGATAAAAAAAATGTACGTTTGGAAATATTTAATGAGCCAAGAAAATTGGGCCAAATAATTAAACATCGAAATTCTTCAAAATTGTCTTTTTTAAAAATAGGGTACAGCAAGTTACCTATTAATTACTGTAAGATGTTCCATTCACAGATTATCTCGTAAATTTAAATAGAAGCTACATGGACAGGATATTCAGAGTACGTTCTCATAAATTATAAATTTCAAGTAATTTTATTGAAACACTGGCTGGCTAAGAGAAAATGGTGGTATATTTCAAATTCGGCACATGTAAGCTCACATATATTACATGCAGTTAGCTACTATCCGTAATTTATAGCGTAGGTAGAGCACCAATATTTATTTTTTAAAATGTCAGTAATATTATTGCACACTCAATATATGCTCGTCCACGCCTTTCAAATGTTAACATTTCTTGAGAAAATATAAAAAATTCACAAATTTTGCATTACGTGGCTATTAGTATGAGGTAAATTACTGCAGGCTTATATAGGCCCCACGTTGGGGAAGCCAACTTAACTTGATGTATGCCACACTAAATAGCGTTGGGTCCCACGTCCGGGCACCAAATTAACTTGAGGCTATGTACTGTTACACTGATGCTACTGCTGGGCCCCGCAGTTGTGCACCAAATAACAATGACGCTGTACCGCCACTGTGGAAGACAGTGTGGCTTATAGCGTTGTAGTTAATGCCTCCAGGCACAGACTATATGATGCCTGAAGGTTAAGGGGTTTGCAATAATGTAGTATTTTGCTGTTTAATTTTGAAGGACGAATATATTGTCTGGAGTTTGCACAAGAACTACATTCATCAATACTTGAGAGGTGTGGTACTCTAATTTGGCTATTTGACTATTCGGATTAACTGTGGACAACTTCGTGGTTGGGTGGGGGGCTTCTTTGCGTGGCGATTGTATACTTAGCTCTGGCTGCTGTTGGCGCGGGTAGGCTGTCAGCTGTGGATGATCTCCGGTGAGTTGGGCGGCCTTTGGAAAAAGGCCTGCACTAGGTGTCGTCTTCCCTGGACAGCTCTACTGACATACTAACGTACTGAGGTACTGATGTGGCCGGGAATCCGAATCCCGGCCTCTCGACCGACTGACTAACCTCTCGGCTCCGCAATAATCAGCTGACCCCTCTGCGCGGTACTAATGAACTGAGCTCCACTTCTCTCATAAAGGGTTTTTTATGCTTGCTAGTGTCCCCCTTAAGTGTCGGCATGTGTCTCTATTATTGGGGGGGAGGGGGTGAGGTGTTGGAATGCAGAACAATGCCTTTCAAAACACATGCCCTGGTTCCTGAAGGTTGATGGTGGGGAGGGTTAGCACTTTGCTCCTAGCTTGCTCTCGTCAGCTATTTCTTCTCGGTGCGTTTCCTGAATTTAGGCTAACTGTGCACGATTATTTTCTATCTCGTGAAACCTCTGCGATCAACAGATCTCACGGCTTGCTAGAGGCGTAGGGGGCTGAAGGGGGGTGGTAGGAAAGGCCTAAGCCGCAGGACATGTGTAACTGCGCTCCGCCACCTGCCTCATGACACGTGTCGACTAAGTCTCTGCCCTGGATATGCGGGGAAGGGGGGGTGATTGTGGGCCAGCGTCGCTCTAATATTCCTAAACCGTCACACATCAAGTAATATTGAAGTAATGGAATTTCCTCAACGTCAAAATTAGACGTATCATATACACGTTCGAAAATAGCTATTTCATAAATTTCAAGACACAATCTTCTGTGAACTATATCCTATGATATAATTAATGTTCTGAAGGTTACTAATAACGCCTAATTCAAAGCACAAAAAAGTGCTAGTGTTGTTTTGCTCATTATTTTTATTTGCAAATATAGTAAACTTCTTGAATACAAAAATTTATTTAAACTGACTGCGTGAAAGAACATTTCTTCAAAGTTAGCGAGGATTGTTTCTGGTTTCCGATAAATTATTTAGTGTAATGCTATATAAAATCATAAAAAAAAAAATATATTATGGTATTAATATTTGTAATATATTTAATATTTTTTCGTGAAAGTTTGATGAATGAAAACTAATCGTAAAAATGTATAGAATAATACCATAATATAAGCCTTCAATTCAGTTAAGTGCAGTTATATTGACGTTCGTAGTGAAATGTAAGGGACCACGTGACTAATTCAAAAACGAAAGAAAATAAAAACATGAATGGCACTTCAAGTACACCAAGGCAAGTAAGCCGTAGCAAACAACATTCGCATTCCTAAACCAATGATAATACACCGAAGTTACAGCAGTAGTCTTCGGTTGAGTACTGTAGTAACACTGCAGATAAAAAATTTCTTCCGAAATATTCACCTCAGCAACTATAATGGGTAAAGTTAGCAAAGAATCTTCTACCGCTAAAATTTGGCTACTTTTGTACTTTTTTGAATACCTTATTGTGGTCGCCTCAGAAAAACGATATTTTTAAATACAAAAAAGACATTGATTATCATAAAACATTAAGAAAATAAACATTGGTATGGTCGAAGTGGCTTCTCGGAACCTCCCGAAGACGCAGTCAGTTTCATTATTTTCGCCTAATTCATAATTATTATTTCTAAAGTGAGTTTGTGTAATTTCTAAAATGTCTCAAAATTTTGTTTGCCAAAATGACGCGCAAGGTAAGTTTAAATACTTGAAATATCTCATCAAATATTTTATAAAAGAATAAATATTTTAGTAAAAAAATTTTAATGCACGATGTCATTTAAATAATATATTTTTATGCAAAGAAATTGTAGAATCATTACGTTAAAAATTTTACATGGAAAAATGTTTAGTCAGTACATATTTTCAAATAATAATTTATAGTCAAATTAAAGGGGCAGTGTTTCCAGTCAATACTGATCAAAATGTATTTTTAAATATCATTCTTACCCACTACGCCTTTTTGTCACTGGCACAATAAAGGCATGTTTATCAGTTTTGTTCATAATTGGTAACATTAGTAAAAATAAATGTTTTAACCCGTCCATTCCTGAAGTAATTTACGAGGACAAGTTTTGCAATCGTTTAATTATTAGATGCGTGCTCTGTGTTGCGTGCTTCTCGCGACCAGCAATCGGCAAGCTGTGTGTTCGTTGTGTCGTCGTTAGCCATTCACAAATGAGATATGCAGGAACTTCAACATATCAGATTACTCGGAAGGAAGAGACTCTAAACACAGGCCACAAATGCATCGTTAAGTACAGTGCCAACCATAAATATCCGGCAATGTGCAACATGTCATCGATCAATCTAAGACACGGGTACTGAACGAGTTAAGCAATTCTTTGTAATATAAAAGAGGGAAACAAATTAGTAAAAAATTTTTTGTACTGTTTGTGGTAAATTGGGAATTTTTGTAATCAACATTTGAAAATAAATTTCAACCTGCAACTTCTTACATTTTAGCGAAAGCGTTTCGATCTAGTGGAGATTATTACGGTTAAGTTACCAGCGAAACAGGAAAAGTGGTTCAATGTGAAATTAAAAATTTCCAAGTAATGGCGCCTGAAATTCCTTTTCTGTTTCGCGCGTTTTAGAGTAAAAACTGTCGCAACAGTGAAATATTTGTGTCTCAGACAATTCCATAATACATACGACATGATAAATGAACAGTTAAAATTATCTGGTCAACTTTGTTTCTTCATTCTCCCTATTTTTTAAATCGTTTGTTTCTTAGCAAATTTTAGATTGCAAAAGTACATTTCTAACGCGTGTGGTCAAGAGTTGTTGTATATATTATTAGTGAATTAGTATATTAAGTAAGAGTTTTTTTGTTCTATTCCATCGTATATTCTGGTTCCTGCAACAATAATACCATAAGTAATTTGCTGAGCTGGTAACTTTAGCCAAATGCCGTTTAAGTCAATTAATATTTAATTAAAAATTTTCATCAATCTTGAAGAAATTTTGGTAGATTTTTGATCAAGTGTATTTAATTATTTTGGCGACAATGTGTTTCATCCCGTGTGCGTCAGTACATCCACACATTATTTGCATGTCATTGTCAGGAGCCAGTTTATTACTCGTTTTGTACAAATAACTTCACGAAAATACTTCATAATGAGCGTGGGACACAACTGGAGTGTTACTAACACTTTAAAACTGATCAGTGCAGTTTTGCCGAACTCTTTATAAGACCTACATGAGAGTGTTTTGCCTGACTAACCTTTAGGCCAGACAAATAAAACATTAAAATCGCAAAGTTGTATGTAGTTCTGGTTTTTTGGTATGTTGTTAGGACCAATGAGGTAGTTTAAATCCAAGTTTGCAACTTCATTTCCCACGACCTGCCTCGTAGAATTGACGGTTTTGCCGATATTCTGCTCGAAACGAGGAGAAAACTTAAAATGTTCACTTTTTGGGAAAAATGACCACGTTTAGAAGTGCCATACCTCCGAAACTGTTAGATCTACAGCGCTGCGATTGGACTTAAAGTTTTGCAAATTTAATCTGCTTCAAAAGTTGTAATGACATTTGATCTTGAAAAACGCATAGTTTGAGAGATATAAGGCAAAAACTGAAGGGAAAAAAAAGGCTAAAATTTTGCAGGTGGGTTTTGCGTGCCCCGCAAAACCCACAAGGTTTAAGAAGTTGCAAACTTGGATTTATACTACCCTCATTGGTCCTAACAACATACCATAAAAACCAGAACTACATACAACTTTGCGATTTTAGCCTTTTTTTTTTGTGTACATTTTGACTGGCATACTTTACCTAACTGATCAGAGGAGAATCTATAGCGGAATTAAATGTGAAAATGCAATATTTTTATTTATAGTTATCGGACAGGAATTGTATTGTTATTATGCAGGTGAATGTACCTACATACCAGTGCAGACATTCAAAATGTATAAGCGGAAAGTAATACTTTAAAGAAGCATTATTATTATTTTTGTTAGAAGCTGTAAAAAAATTCCCTACGGAACTGCGCATCAAGTGATGAAAATTACTGCGAAAGTATGGTGTAGAAAGTTGAAGCAATTCGGTACAGCCATCGAGTTTATGAAGAGCATTTTCATCGTTCGCAATGAAACTGCAGTACNAGAAAGTTGAAGCAATTCGGTACAGCCATCGAGTTTATGAAGAGCATTTTCATCGTTCGCAATGAAACTGCAGTACCTGCAATTTTCTTGCACGTAGTATGTGTATTTATAATACTGATATGTAAGGTAGTTGACATTAAAGCATACGCAACTTCGATGAAAATTTTTTAACACTTGGAAATATTGTTACCGTAATAAATAAGGTAAGCTAACATTCTTTTGCAACATTTCTACTGAAATGAAATAATGCACAACACCCGAAAGCATTTAAACAAGCAGGCCATTTTCTTGGATTCAACGCCGAGTGTTATTAAAAACCCGTTTTCCGTGGTTTAACAAAGTTTTAAAAGATATGTNCCATTTTCTTGGATTCAACGCCGAGTGTTATTAAAAACCCGTTTTCCGTGGTTTAACAAAGTTTTAAAAGATATGTGAAATGTATGAAGGGCTAAATTATCTGTTTTATTTTTTGTAAGTAGAAATGCCATTTAATTTTATTTAAACATTTTCTAAGCGCCATATTGGATTTAAATTTAACTGATCCATACAAGTNCCATTTTCTTGGATTCAACGCCGAGTGTTATTAAAAACCCGTTTTCCGTGGTTTAACAAAGTTTTAAAAGATATGTAAAATGTATGAAGGGCTAAATTATCTGTTTTATTTTTTGTAAGCAGAAATGCCATTTAATTTTATTTAAACATTTTCTAAGCGCCATATTGGATTTAAATTTAACTGATCCATACAAGCTTTAAACCACGCATATTCTGGCATACGTTTCATGCAATACCACGAGCTTGCTTTGAGAAGAGAGATCAAAAAATCATTTTTGAAGTTTTAATCTATTTTGCCAGGCCTAAAGCTAACTAAGTATTCCGTTCCCGAGAGGAGTTAGTGTTGCTGAGGCGACTAGTTAGCCATTTGATTCCACATTTTTTATTATATTTTCGAGCACGCGTTCTTTCATTAGTATATTATAAATTGTCATGTTCACACAATATTCTACATTTATTTGCAAGTATTCTGTTGGCAATATTCTAAATTAAATATTACATTTTTTTTTAAACATCTCTGCTGTCTTATGGTTTTTAGTAGAATGTTGGTATTTTCTTAGCAATATCATTGACTGTAGTTGTTGAGTTATGTAGAGTTGTGTGTGTTATTATAAGTATTTCTTTACACATTATAACATTTACATATTTTGGCGCCGACAACGTGTTGCAATTTACAACACATACCAAACCATCCTCACCTTATGACACTTCTCGTTTCACCACTAACACGAAAATCGCATAATTTCACCTCTCCGGTTCTCGCCATAATAGTGACAGCCAATTCGATCTGTTCCTCGCCTTGATCCACCTACCATTTTTCCAAGCCAGTATTTCTACACAACCACCCTGATTTTCACTTTTACTCATCTTTTTATTTTCGTAAGTTCAGAGATGACAGGTACTTTTATTGTATACTACTAATTTTGGGCACCACAAGGTTGAGTTTTGACTGATTCTTAGCTGCCACTAAACGTTTACTTATATTCGTCCCTGTTTATCTGCCTCGCCTATCACAAACTATAGGATAGCCCACCCATAAACAATGGGCTTACGGAAGGGAGAAATATTTCCCGCTCTTTCGAACCCCTTCGACGATCTTTAAGAATAGCATCCCGCCTCCTTTCACTGGAATCCCGGCTGATATAATGAACCTTGTACGTCCCCTTCCACAATGATTAACGGCCGCCGAAAGCGATCCTAGCGCATGAATCTTCTCTGCCTTTCATGTACAATGGAGCTAATGTCTTAAGGAATCACTTTTACTTTGCTACTCAAACATGCTGGGTGATAGTATGACACTTACACCCCTCTTCCACACACTGTAGTCTATTTGAGGTTTCTTTGCACTTTCGAATCAAACTATTACCCGATGTATTACGTGTTTGGTTGTTTTCTAAATATGCCATGTATCAAAAGTGTTTTATACATCTGTTAACATAAAATTAACTTACTTAGGTTGATTTGAACTTTTATTTATATTTATCTATAATTATTATATATCATTTATAATTAATGAATATATCAACAGGGAGGAAATATGTGTGTTGGTAATTCCTAGTAAGAAATAGTTCTCGTGCAAAATATTATTAAAGTGAATGCGCATGAATGAGATGAGTTATCCTTTTGGTATAATTTTCTAGAATTCAATAAGCCTTTTTGCATGAGGCGGAGGAATAACTTGAAAGAAGAACTTCATCAGGGCTTCAGAAAAGTTGTAAGTAACCGTGAATTGACTATATTAAGTTTTATAACTACGATAAATCAAGTTCATTTTCATTTCAGACAGAAATAATCACTCAGGAGGCCAACTAGAATGTAATTTACTTTGTCGCATACAATATTTACAAGAACTTAATTCTTCCATGAAGTTTTTTACAAAATTTCTTATTACATCTAATCCAAACATAAGCTGCACCTTGATTAATATTAATTGCGTTTCCCATTGCCGAGGTCTCCAAGTAGTTTATTTTTGACAACGACATTTCTGATTTGACACGAATAAGTTTTTTTCTCTTATATTTCAAGGACGCTATTCGGTTTCGTAAATCTGTATCTAAGTAAATTTGATAAATATAAATACCTTACCATTTGAAAAATCACTTTTAGCAAATTTGAGAAAAATTATGAGGGTTTTAACATTAAATATCACGCAAAACAAATTTCAAAATGTTACTTGAATAATTTTTTTTCTTCGCAGTCATAGGTACGCAAAGAGGCAATTTTTTTTAATCGAACACTTTGTACGCCTGTGGAAAGGAATTAACTTCTGTAAACTTATACTTTGTATTTTGTTGCAAAACTTCAAAGAAAATGGACAGAAAACTTATTAATTATTGGTCACAAAGTTTATTTTCGGTGTCCTTATAACCTATACGATTATTTTGAATTGTTGCCGCAATTTTATTATTTTGTAAGCATCATTACATTCTTACTGCTCTGCAACGCTTTCCTTGCTCAGCCCCGCTCGAGCGGGCGAAACAGTCTGTCACAGCGAGCGATAATCCTAGATGCGAGCAGAGATTTACAAAGGCGAGCCGCCACGTGTGCCAGATAAGCGTATCGGGACTTGCACGCTCTCGACCTTAAGCGTATTGAATTTCTGGAGTTATCGTTTCAAGCATTTTCTGGTCATTGCTCTAGCCTCTCTCAGCGAGACTCAGGGTGCAGGTAACCCTCTAGACCTGGCCAGTGAGACTGCCTAGGCCGCGAAGGGCCTCTGAGCTGACAGTCTAGAGTTTGGAGAGGACTGTACGACCTTAAGCGCTAGGTGTGCGAACAGAGCGAAGCGACGAGCCAGCAAAGCGACGAGTTGCGACGACAGTGACCAGTGAGAGTGAAGTCAGCGGACTGCAGCATCGGTACAGGTGAGCGTGAGAATGACGGGCGGGACTACTGAACTGATGGCAATAAACAAACTGAAAAAGTGTAAATAATGAGTTTGAATTGACTGTAAACAATATAGAGAAAGTGATAAGGATCAGAATTAAACTGAAATAGACATTAAATATTGCACTCACTGAGAATAACAAGAGTATTAAGTGTGCATAGGTAGTTTGATCTGTGGATTAATTGAAAATAAAATTTAGTTATTTTATTTTTATTAACACTTATATTAATCGCAAACTCGGATACGCCCTTCCTGAAATCTTGTAACAGTATATTATTTTGGCATTATATTGTAACTAGCAACCCGGCCCAGCTTCGCCCGGGTACAATTTAGTTTTTACAGCGATACACTAAAAAATAAATTGGGAAAAAACAATTACAATATTATATGATAGTATATTAGTAAACTACTATAATATATAACATACATACATACTCTGTCTCCCAGAGCGGTAGGCAGAGATTATGGACCTCAATTTACCACGATCTTGATATACCTACCTTTACTTTATCCACATTCATACATCTCCAATATACAATATTATATTACAGTGGTTTAGAAAATTTCTTCGTATACAGCATTAATCGTTTTGCCACCGACCACCAGCACAAAATGATTTCTGTTTGACGTGGCACACGAAAGGGCTGCGTATAGTTGTCCGTGTGAAAAACATGCTCCACTCAAATCCACTCCAGCCACATTAAATGTTTGACCCTGTGCCTTATTTATGGTCATACCAAAACAAACTCTTATTGGAAATTGGACAATTTTAGGTATTAAAACAGTATCTCCAGTGCCGCAGCCAGTTAGAATAGTAGCTTCAATGAGATAACTTTTAAACTTTTTATTTTTGATCGAGTACCGTTGCATAATTTCGGTGGATTTATATTTCACAATGAAATTATGGGAGCTCCAACTTTTAAAATCAGTTTGTGTGATGGCATGCCAGAAGGATTCAGTGAATTAAGAAATTCTGTGGGATAGTGCACAGCTTCTTCAATTTCGAGTACTGTATCTACTGAGTAATAGACTTGTGTTTGTTCATTGAATTTTGCGAGCACTTATTCATTAATATTGTCGACTTCTTAATTAGTAGGCGATAATATCGCTCTTTCTTTGGACCACGATAGTGTCTTATTTGAAATGTCGTGTATTTCAGGGTATACGTTATCTATCAGTTGTTGGTGGTCGGTGACTAAAACATATATATCACTATTCAGAGAAATTTTTCCACAGACTTTCTTTAGCATGTCAGTAAACACACTGTTATCTTCTGAAGACATAACTACTCTCATGATTGTTTTGAGTGCTTTGTAATCGAGTCCCATTGCATAATTCCGGTGAATTTATATTTCGCAGTAAAATTATGGGAGCTCCAACTTTTAAAATTAGTTTGTGCAATGCCATGCCAGAAGGATTCAATGAATTAATTTTTTTTATAAATATTAAGTCCTTTATGATTAGAAAAGACAGTGAATTTTACGTTTGTTTTTTACGGCGTAATTGNCTCCAGCCACATTAAATGTTTGACCCTGTGCCTTATTTATGGTCATACCAAAACAAACTCTTATTGGAAATTGGACAATTTTAGGTATTAAAACAGTATCTCCAGTGCCGCAGCCAGTTAGAATAGTAGCTTCAATGAGATAACTTTTAAACTTTTTATTTTTGATCGAGTACCGTTGCATAATTTCGGTGAATTTATATTTCGCAATGAAATTATGGGAGCTCCAACTTTTAAAATCAGTTTGTGTGATGGCATGCCAGAAGGATTCAGTGAATTAAGAAATTCTGTGGGATAGTGCACAGCTTCTTCAATTTCGAGTACTGTATCTACTGAGTAATAGACTTGTGTTTGTTCATTGAATTTTGCGAGCACTTATTCATTAATATTGTCGACTTCTTAATTAGTAGGCGATAATATCGCTCTTTCTTTGGACCACGATAGTGTCTTATTTGAAATGTCGTGTATTTCAGGGTATACGTTATCTATCAGTTGTTGGTGGTCGGTGACTAAAACATATATATCACTATTCAGAGAAATTTTTCCACAGACTTTCTTTAGCATGTCAGTAAACACACTGTTATCTTCTGAAGACATAACTACTCTCATGTTTGTTTTGAGTGCTTTGTAATCGAGTCCCATTGCATAATTCCGGTGAATTTATATTTCGCAGTAAAATTATGGGAGCTCCAACTTTTAAAATTAGTTTGTGCAATGCCATGCCAGAAGGATTCAATGAATTAATTTTTTTATAAATATTAAGTCCTTTATGATTAGAAAAGACAGTGAATTTTACGTTTGTTTTTTACGGCGTAATTGANTTTTTTTATAAATATTAAGTCCTTTATGATTAGAAAAGACAGTGAATTTTACGTTTGTTTTTTACGGCGTAATTGAAATTTTAAATACACTTATTACTATTTATATATTAAAGATGAGTGTATGCTACCACCGACTTTTTTGTAGATCATTTAATTTTACACATTTCTTTCGTACATAATTTTGTTATATCTCTAAAGGATTAGGCAGCGTATTCCACGAGAGCGCGCTGGCGGCAAACTTTTTTCTCGACTTGATTCACTAATACCGTTAATGCTCAGCTCCTATGAGTGTTAGGGCAATTTTCAATACACACAAACCTTCCTCATTAAATGCAGATAATTACAGTAAAAACCGTATGCAAATCCGTTCAGTGGTTCTCGAGATTAGTGCAGTCATACAGACAGACAGACACAAGCCAGGGACTTCCTTTTACACTATGTAGTGTTTTCAAAATACGAAAAATACTAAAACCATACAAAATAGTTTTGACATTTGAACGCCCTTGCGGGGAATAGTGCACCAACGTCTTATATTTATCATCTTTTCGCAACTATATGTACAGAGAACATATAAAAACAATTTGCACGTTAAGATATAAACGTAGTTTCATACACCGTTATTCATCTTTGGATCACTTTATTATTCTCCGATAACTGACGAAAGCTAATAAAGAATATATTTTTTATTATCTTCCGTCAGTGACTAAATTAGATGGCTCAGTACAAAATCTTGCGCATGACCACGTAGGTATGCATTTCAAACAATTCCGCCATCCCACCGCGCAGGACATCCCGAAGGACAGAAACACGCATGAACGAATTCGTTTCTTCCGCGTCGGCAATATTCCACTCTTCCTTCTCCATTTCATCTACGTGTACTCCGACGTGCCGAAACTCACGGCGGCACGTAGCGGAGAGTCCAGAAGCAAAATTTGTGTTGATCACGGAGGCGTCTCTTTCAAACTCTGAGCTGCACCAGCTGCTCATCACGCACTCGGCATCATCACAGCCGTTCAGAAATTAATTACAACCCCAAACGCAATTTGCGGCCGGGCAGAAGTCCATCGCCCGCCTCCGGTAATTGAATAACAATGGGCGGTTGTTATCTCTGGATGCGAATTTCAGGCGTGCGTGGAAGGTTTCGTTTCCCCGTGACACGTGTAGAAAGTAAGTTTGCCGAGGGAGGAGGGGTCGAGGGGAACTAGAACCCCTGGTGAGGTGACACAGACTGCACGTGAAGTTGTGGGTCCCTCGACGACGGTCCAGAGCAACTTTCTGGTCCGCCCACAAGCCCTCTCGCACACACCGCCGAAGTTGCTTCACCGGTTTGTTGACGCTCGTTCGAGAGCCCTGTTCAGTTTGTTCTTTCTGAACAATGCGTATCCTTCCGCAGAATTTAAGTATAATATTGCCGTAAGTGATACTTTTACAGGCTTTTCGCGGTTAATTGAGCACTTCCGGAAACACAAAGATATATATACTTTTCTGTTCACCTTTGTATCCTTCCACTTCATGAAACCTTATCATTCCATGGTCCCGATGACTTCATTCATACGCCGATCACGTATAATTGTGAAATTATAAAAACCACAAGTACTTACACTTTCGCATACAAAACTAAATGTGGTTAAACAATTCAGTTTTGAGAATTTTAAAAAGCGTAATTTTAATTCGACGTTAAATCACAGAACTACATTTTCTCCACTTAACTGCGAATTTTACTGGGAACGTGCTAGTCAGTGCGGCATTACGGGCTCAAGCTATTTTCACCNTTTTCTCCACTTAACTGCGAATTTTACTGGGAACGTGCTAGTCAGTGCGGCATTACGGGCTCAAGCTATTTTCACCTAATTTGATTTCAAAGGCGCTCTATTTAACTGCAAGCCAGCTACAGAACTGTTAATTATATGAATAATATAGTCTGGTTACTGTTAATTTAGCACTTTTGAAAATCACCTTTGAAATAAATCATTGCTCATAACTTGTATATAGCATGTTCATCGTCAATTGAGCAATTTTGAAAGACGTACTTAGGATCTACTTATCTGCTAATTTTGTATCCTTCTGCCACACCACTTTATTCACGCATAATCCAAGTGGAACCGCGAAAGTGACAGGAATGTGAATATATCACAAATATGCAAATTCATACTCTAATGAATACTAAACAAGAAACGTTAACTTCAGTGGACAGGAATTTAAATGCTACACTCGCAAATAATGTAAATTCTTAAGAACTACTTTTATTTATTCGCTGCCAACTAATACCCTGCATGCTAGTGTGTGCTGTAGCATATTATGTAGTTACGGTCATCGATTTTTTTTCAAAGGTTTGTTTCTGGAACAGTTTTTAACATACTGACGCGTGGAGCATATAGGAAGCGTTAGAAGCNATTTTTTTTCAAAGGTTTGTTTCTGGAACAGTTTTTAACATACTGACGCGTGGAGCATATAGGAAGCGTTAGAAGCGGCACTGTCACAAATATCCCCCCCCCCCACCAAAGCTTAAACCATGTAGGGCCTTCCGGACGACACACGTCACCCATTTATGCATATCGAAGTAAAGCCGAGGTGAGGTAGCACTAGCCGCCCTCGGGCCTCCTCCTTCCACCCCCTAGCAAGCCCAGGAAAATTTGTAACCGCCGAGAAATGACAAGATAGTAGGGCGATTTCCGCCACGAGAGACGTTAAAACACGTGCTGAAGGAACACGTAAGAGGAAACGACTGACAAGCTTGAAAGTGGTGCCACGAGCACTCCTCCCCTCCCCCTCTTAGCTAACCACGGGGCAACTTGGACACGCGCCGCGGAAGAGAGCTGACAGGGTAAGTTGGAGGGTGCAGGTCATCCCTCCTTCCACCAACAAGAGCCATGGCACGTGTATGAAGTATTCGCGTGTAGGAATCAAGGGAGGGAGTCAAGAGATGATATAAGCGAATTTACGAGAGAAGAGGGATTCAGTTCGTTATCACCGCACAGAGAGGATCAGTAGATCAGTTGAAGTAAATTGGTGGACAGTTTTCATCACTGCACCGAGAGAGTCCGTCGGTCAGTCAAATCGGGACAGTCGGGAGCCGCGATACTCCGCGCCGAGAGAGTAAGTCAGTGCAACAGTTACCAAGGCCGGGATATCGGAAATCGGCCACGTCCGTCAGCCGCATTAGTCAGTCGCAATATTAAGGGGTCAGCCATATCGGGACGCGAAACGCAGGGCAAAATCAGAGACAGTTACCAGAGTTACGTCGGACTTTAGTATCGCCACACCGGGACACGTATGGTGACAGGCATTGGGAGCCGGGAGCGCGGAGTCAGCCATGCGAGAATCACAACATTAAGGGAACAGGCATATCGGGACGTGAAACGCGGGGCGCAGGGCCGAAGCAGTTAGACAGTTACTGTATCAGGCAGTCACCCGTCAGTCAGTTACAATTACACACCGAGAAGGCGGAGTCAAGTGGTGAGCTTCAACGAGAAGTACCATGTCGAACTAGTGGTATCAGTCCAGTGCAACCCCGTGCCGAGGGCCGGGCTGGGTGCCCGTCAAGGGTCACCTCGCCGAGACGTGGTAGGGAGGTAACAGTCAGTTACTACCCTACGCCGAGAACGGGAGCGATTGGTGAGCTTCAACGAGGAACGCCATGTCGAGAGGAAACCAGCTGATTGCAACAAGCCAACTACAGAGGGTCTATAATAGGGCCATCCAGCTCACCAGATCTCATCTACTGCTGGAACATATCCGGGTCATCCAACTCACCAGACCTCAAATGCCGAAACAACAACCGCAACAAGTACAGATAAATAAANGGAACATATCCGGGTCATCCAACTCACCAGACCTCAAATGCCGAAACAACAACCGCAACAAGTACAGATAAATAAAAACGGCTTCCTTCAGGGACGTGTCGTGTCACCTAATGCTCCCACAGCGTCGAAAAAGTTAGCCAGAACATTGTAATCAGCCCTTTAGGCCAAGAACTCGCAGGGTCAAAATGTATGAGTAAATTCTCGGCACAAGGTGCCAGGAAAGTATGTATAAACTCCTGGAAAAGTTCCGGGAATGTATGAATAAATTCCCGGGCAAATAAACATGTTAATACTACAAAACTAAGTCGTGATGAAGTCATTATTTGATACACTTAACCTTCAAGGCACCTTAAAGTCTGTGCCATTTAACATTACCTGTAGTCCCTACGAACCATTCTGTACACAACAGGTGGGGAGTAGCGTCAATACTGAAGGTTGGTAGGTATCATTATTATTTATATATTTAATTATATACACAAAATGGTTAAAGTGCCTTATTCTACGAACAGTATGAGCAAAGGCTGTCACGTTATCAGAGATAATTTTTTGCTTAATTTGGCCAAAAAGTGAATATGAGATAGAGAGTGCATGCTAGCTGCACAGTAGCAAGCCTCCGTGGTTCAACTTTGTACTACTTTTCTTCCTACAACCGTTAAAATCACGTGGCTTCGACTAAGGTTAGCACTTTTTTTTTACTTGAACCTAAGTGTTTTGGTATGCTGGTAGACTACTTTTTGGTTTAGTTTTAATAAAAAATACTATGTTTTCGATCTACGCAAAATATTTGTTATTTTAATTAAACCCCGAATGAGAGGTTAAAACCATTCTAAACAAATGGAACATCATTGTTGAAGCGAGTAAATTTGACAGTATCTTTGGAAGTTCTTGAACCGGTGTTGATGATGTGCGCAGAAGTGAAAATCAATATGACTTCTTTATTACTCTATGGATTTGACTTACAAGAGCCCTACTTATTGGCCATTAAAGTTTCTGCTCGTGCACATGCGCAGTACACTGGAAGAGCTGCCAAAACTACTTGAAAAAATATGATAAAAATCTTGTTTGTCGCTTTGTATTGACGAGCAACGTGGTTGGAGGACGCAGTGCGTAAACTGCAATAATATGGCACAAATATTGTTTTTTATTTTTTTTTTTTGCTCCATTCAATTTTCAATTGTTGATTTTAATGAATTTGGGGCATTTCGTTGGTTATTTATTTTTCTGCAACACGGCAGCTAAAGTTATAATTACCTTGATTGTGCGTACGTGTGGTAGTAGTTACGTAAATTGAATATAAATATTAAAATTGCGTCTTAGATTATTAATTACGGGACCATGNGTACGTGTGGTAGTAGTTACGTAAATTGAATATAAATATTAAAATTGCGTCTTAGATTATTAATTACGGGACCATGAGACGCTTTAATGGTAATGTATACAGGATTTATCGAGTCTAAAATGAAAACCAGTTTAAATGTAATTCTTTATTCTCGGTTTTTAATAGAAAACACAGTATANAATTTATCGAGTCTAAAATGAAAACCAGTTTAAATGTAATTCTTTATTCTCGGTTTTTAATAGAAAACACAGTATATTGCTGTCCGTCTTACAGATTTCACTTGAAGTAAAGTTATATCCTCTGCTCATGCAAAGTTACTTGACATGATTGCTGAATTAAATTAATATTTATAATACAAAATTTATTTTCCTAACTGCGTCCTCNTGCAAAGTTACTTGACATGATTGCTGAATTAAATTAATATTTATAATACAAAATTTATTTTCCTAACTGCGTCCTCCTTTGTTTTGAATACTCCAGTCAGTGTTTCCGTTAAACTAGGACTGTATATATTTACGAAGGAAATTTTTTTTTCAGAGGTTGGTTTTTAAAGTGTTTAATTAACCGTGAAAAAATTACAGCGCCTGGGTCTAGCAGCTGCGCCGATCCCTCACTCCCCCNGTACGTGTGGTAGTAGTTACGTAAATTGAATATAAATATTAAAATTGCGTCTTAGATTATTAATTACGGGACCATGCGACGCTTTAATGGTAATGTATACAGAATTTATCGAGTCTAAAATGAAAACCAGTTTAAATGTAATTCTTTATTCTCGGTTTTTAATAGAAAACACAGTATATTGCTGTCCGTCTTACAGATTTCACTTGAAGTAAAGTTATATCCTCTGCTCATGCAAAGTTACTTGACATGATTGCTGAATTAAATTAATATTTATAATACAAAATTTATTTTCCTAACTGCGTCCTCATTTTGTTTTGAATACTCCAGTCAGTGTTTGCGTTAAACTAGGACTGTATATATTTACGAATTTTTTTTTCAGAGGTTGGTTTTTAAAGTGTTTAATTAACCGTGAAAAAATTACAGCGCCTGGGTCTAGCAGCTCCGCCGACCCCTCACTCCCCCGCGGAACAAAAGGGCAACCCCGAGCATTCATTGTTTATGCTCTCGGCCGTGCACATTCATCCTTACACGCGGCAGCCTCGCTTACGCCACGGTACATTTTAAGCATTTATGCTCGCTCTCTCCCACGTCGCAGATTCGCTTGCTGGCCGCATGCTCAGGACCGCGTTGCTAGAGCAACGGCCTCGCACTTCGGGATGGCGGGGTCACACCCAGTTCTTCGCATGTGGGAAACATTGCGGACGTTGCCGGAGTAACGGTCACCGCCACGCCTACCTTCAGGGTAATTACCGAAGTGGCATGGGGAGGAATACGGGATTAGCGCCGTTCTTCATGCGACTCTTTAGTTGTCTTCGTGGGACTAGGCCAACCCCTAATTAAGCCCAACTTGGCTGAAAAGGGAGCACCATTAAATAGACTACGTAAAAAGAATGCTAAATTTGAGAGGGGTGAGGAACAACAGAATGGTTTTGAGGCCTTAAAGCGTGATATCATGCATCCTTCTGCACTTCGTATGGTCGATTTTTCTAATACCTTAATCCTAAAAACGGACGCATCTAGTTCCTCTATAGGTGCAGTGTTGGCCCAGAAGACTGCCTGGGCCAGGTTGCTGGTCTAGTGTTTCAAAATTCCCGCCCACAGTGCTAGAGTTACAGTGGCGCCAAATCTGGCGCCATTTTGGTTTTCTACCAGTTGTTCACACGGCATGACCGTGGTAAGTCGTTACCCGGGTTTTTGGTAAAATGTTTTAGTATACAGTCCCCTATTTCGTACCCCGAGCCCAGACATTTGGTCCTCAGGGGCCGGATAGAACAAACAATTCTCGTGTTATTTGTTCGTTTGCTCGTATCGTGCTCGTCGTGTTTCCGTTTGTGCTTTGTGCTGATATTGACGCCGTTCATGTGTGGATATGGTGCCGAAAATTGTAAGTGCTAATTTAAAGATTAGGGATGTCTCCTATTCGTCAAGCTAATCAGCGCACGTAATTGGAAAAGATTTTTGGTGCGCAATAAGTTTGTGACCTTTAAGTTATATATATATGTTAACGGCAACGACCAAAAAGGTACCGCAAGATGGCGTCGTAACTTTGTCATAGTGCTTTCTAGTCGAGACCGCAATCGACTGATGCGCATGTGAGATCGACCAATCGATTGTGAACTTCGTATTGACTCGTTTGTTTACACACTACGTTCGTACTTTATTTACATCATGACGGAGAAGGTCGAAGTGTTGGCTAGTCTGGAGCGTGCGGAAAACAGACTGCAGCGCGCATAGGTCCTTGCAAATAAGGTAGACTCTGACAGCTCAAAATGCAGACTGTTTATTTATATGTGCCGTGACTTGCCTGACCTGAAAACTAGCTTTGAGAATGATCACTTAACCTTCGAGTTTAAATGCAAAGCCAATGTGAAATTTTACCAAGGTAAGCACACAGAAAGGCTGGATGATTTTTATGATCTATATTATTATATTATGGCCGTTTTAGGTACTGTGTTCTATAATTCCAAGTCAGGCCATACCCGCAAAGGGCCTACACCTTCATCGCGAGTGATGCTACAGTCTTTTAAACTTCTTCATTTCATAGGAAATCTAGCAGCTTGGATCAATTTCACAAATTTATCTGAGACCTTGATAATAAATAACCAGGACCTTTCCAATGTGGAACGATTCACGTACTTCAAGTTGGTTTTGGAAGGTAAACCTTTACCACTAGTACAGTCACTGCCTTTGACAGGTGACAGTTTTGAGGTTGCTTGGACCTTATTAGTGAAGCAATATGATAATAAGCGATAGATTATGTCTCACCACATAGATGACATTTTGTAAGTTCCTGCTGCCCACTTGAACTCTACAGCATCCATGCATTACCTAATCCACAGAGAATGAAAACATGGTAGCACTAAAGGCCTTAAAATTTCCAGTCGATCAGTGGGACATCTTATAACGTCATTTCCTAGAGAAACATGTTAGTGTGAACCTTCGAAAAATGTGGGAGTTAATTGTACAGGACTTGAAAATTCCTATCCTGCATAACNGAAACATGTTAGTGTGAACCTTCGAAAAATGTGGGAGTTAATTGTACAGGACTTGAAAATTCCTATCCTGCATAACTTCCTGACATTTCTCGAGAAGCAATGCAAGTCTGGTGAAGCAGTTTGGTGGTGGGGGTGAGCGTGATCAGTATCACTTCAAGTTGGGTCCGAGCATAGCTTCCCGTAGTCGGAAGGTTCAAAACCAGTTGTATATCACAACAGGTTCATATCTTGTCACTCCATCCTTAATGTGTTGTGCGTAAAGGTAAACATCATATTTACCATTGCAGTATGTTTTCCCATGAACGTTCAAGGGAAAGGTTTGAGTGTGTTAAGGAGCACAAATTTTGCATCAACTGTTTACAACCCCACCACATGATGGAAAACTGTCCACTCTCCACTTCTTGTCACTATTGCTCATCTCGCCATCGTTCACTTTTGCATTTCACCAGTATCGATATATAAACAGTTCTGATCAACAAACACATGAACCTACAGAGTATGTAGAAATGCCTGAATATATAGTGTGGGACAAAAAAGGCCCATCTCCTGCAACTGCTCGTTCATCGTTTTCCGAAAGGGCTAGCTGAGCTACAGTAATGCTGTCCACCGCCATAGTTGAGGTTCGAGACACATTGGGTAACTTTCAGGAAGTTCGAGTTTTGTTAGACTCGGTTAGTCAAGCTAGTTTTATTTCAGAAGATGCCCTGTCATGTCTAGGGTTATCCCATACGAAGATAACAATGCCACTTCATGGCCTTTCTCAATTACCACTCAGTGTGGCACGTGGAGTTGTTTCATGTATGTTGAAACCTTGTGGGAAGGAAGAAACTTATTTCTCTGCAGGCATGCTAGTCTTTCGATGTCTAACAGGACACATTCTTTCGACACCCTTGCAACCAGAAGTCTGGAAGCATCTTTCACATCTGAAGTTGGCGGATCCTAACTATACCAACCCAGGTTGTGTCGACATGCTTGTTGGTTCAGAATTGTTTCCATGCATAGTAACAGGAACAAAACTTGAAGGCCCTCCTGGTACTCCAGTTACTTTGAACTCAGTCTTTGGATTGATATTGATGGGTAGAGTTAATAATGTATAGCTCTTCGGAGAAACTGTCACATTCTTTGTAACTTCGAATTCCTCGGATGAAGCTCTAGGTGCTGCAGTCGAGCGCTTGTGGTAGTTGGAGGAGTTACCAGATGTCAAAGCAGCCTGCACGCCAGAAGAAAATGAATGTGAAAACATTTTTTTTTAACCCATGTTCGACTTGAAACAGGGAGGTATATGGTCACACTGCCCTTTAAAACTACTGACCCAGATCTAGGTGAATCCTGTGACTAGGCAGTTTGTNAGGGAGGTATATGGTCACACTGCCCTTTAAAACTACTGACCCAGATCTAGGTGAATCCTGTGACTAGGCAGTTTGTTATCTTCATTCGTTACAACATCGTTTTAAACGACCAACAGAAGTAAAAACAGAGTATGTGGCCTTCATGTAAGATTACTTGGCAACTGGACACATGAGCTATGTCGAGCCCCATGAAGTAGCATCAGACAACTCTTATTTCATTCCTAATTATGTTCAGAAACCTAGTAGCAGTACTACTAAGATAAAGGTAGTGTTTGATGCCTCAGCTAAGGCCAGCTGAGTGTACTCACTGAATGATTTGTTGCTGAGTGGTCCGAAGTTATTCTGAATGCCCTGCTGCATCTTTGTATTCCTAGTATTGTCTTCACTGCTGATGTTAAACAAATGTACTGCCAAATTTTGGTGCACCCAGACCAAAGGGACTTTCAGCATATTCTTTGGAGGGAAGGTGAACTTGAACCAGTACGAGAATATCGGTTAAATACAGTCATATACGGCGTGTGCTCGACCCCTTACCTCGCTCTACGAACATTGCACCAGTTGGCTGAAGATGAGAGGAAAGAATTTCCATTTGCTGCAAAGGTATTGCTAACAGACAGCTATGTGGATGATATTGTCACAGGTACCGGTGATCTTCAATCTGCTCGAAAATTGCGACAGGACCTGCAACAACTATTCTCTTGCAGAGGTTTTCAACTGCAGTAGTTCTCCAGCAATTCTCCTGATCTCCTCAGTGACCTACCTTCAGAATATGTACAACAGTAATCAGAAATATACTCGTTTGGTGACAGTACCTGTGTGAAAGTGCTGGGTCTGGATTGGAATCCTGGTACGGACACATTTTTGTATGATTTTCAACATCGACCCCCTGTGCTCACAAATGAGGGAGCTTGTCAGACATAGCTCGCATATTCAACCCCTTGGAGTGACTGTCGACTCTGATGCTCTTGGCCAAGCACCTCGTGCAATGCCTGTGGCTGGTTAGTGTTGACTGGGACAGTCCAGCTCCTCGTGACATAGTTGAAAAATGGGAAGCCATAAGAAGTGAATTGCCATGTAGTTCCGCCATTTCTATTCCTCGCTGCATCATTCACCCCCAGGCCCGTTCAACCATAGAAGTGCATGGATTTTCTGATAGTTCAGAGAAAGAATACACTGCAGTCGTCTACGTATGAGTAATATCAGCTTCAGGTATCGTTTTAACACACCTATTTCTCGCAAAGTCTAAGGTCGCATCTTTGAAAAGGGTGACCCTCCCATGTCTGGAACTATGTGCTGCTCTCGTATTAGCTCGTCTACGCGCAGTAATTGAGGATTATGTATGCTACCACCCTGCCTCAGAGAGACGTGTATGCATGGACTAACTAAGTCATATGTTGTTCTGATATGGATTCAGGCCTCTCCACACCAGTGGAAAACCTTTGTGGCTAACAGGATTAGCAAAATCCAAGAACAAACCTCCTCAGAATGGTGAAATCATGTCCCAAGTGTTGACAATCCAGCTGATTGTGAATCGCATAAACTCAACCCTGCTAGGCTTGTGGAACATCCTCTGTGGTGGTCTGGACTTGCATGGATGGATCATCTAAGGAAAATTGGCCTCAGCATCCAAGTATCATACCCAGTGATATGTTTTCTAAAGAGCACTCAACAGTGGTTCTTCAAACTAGTGTATAAATATCGCCTGTGTCAATCTTAATCGAAAAATACTCCACATTGAACTATATAAAGAATATTACTGTATGGTGTCTTCGATTTATCAAAAATGCTCGACCAACTTCTGTAAGATTTTCAGGCACATTGAAAACTGAAGAGTTTTAAAAGGCCTTTAAGGTCTTAATAAAGGAAACACAAACAGAGTTCACCGAGGAATTTGTTCAACTTGCCCACAACCNTGGGAAGCCATAAGAAGTGAATTGCCATGTAGTTCCGCCATTTCTATTCCTCGCTGCATCATTCACCCCCAGGCCCGTTCAACCATAGAAGTGCATGGATTTTCTGATAGTTCAGAGAAAGAATACACTGCAGTCGTCTACGTATGAGTAATATCAGCTTCAGGTATCGTTTTAACACACCTATTTCTCGCAAAGTCTAAGGTCGCATCTTTGAAAAGGGTGACCCTCTCATGTCTGGAACTATGTGCTGCTCTCCTCTTAGCTCGTCTACGCGCAGTAATTGAGGATTATGTATGCTACCACCCTGCCTCAGAGAGACGTGTATGCATGGACTAACTAAGTCATATGTTGTTCTGATATGGATTCAGGCCTCTCCACACCAGTGGAAAACCTTTGTGGCTAACAGGATTAGCAAAATCCAAGAACAAACCTCCTCAGAATGGTGAAATCATGTCCCAAGTGTTGACAATCCAGCTGATTGTGAATCGCATAAACTCAACCCTGCTAGGCTTGTGGAACATCCTCTGTGGTGGTCTGGACTTGCATGGATGGATCATCTAAGGAAAATTGGCCTCAGCATCCAAGTATCATACCAAGTGATATGTTTTCTAAAGAGCACTCAACAGTGGTTCTTCAAACTAGTGTATAAATATCGCCTGTGTCAATCTTAATCGAAAAATACTCCACATTGAACTATATCAAGAATATTACTGTATGGTGTCTTCGATTTATCAAAAATGCTCCACCAACTTCTGTAAGATTTTCAGGCTCATTGAAAACTGAAGAGTTTCAAAAGGCCTTTAAGGTCTTAATAAAGGAAACACAAACAGAGTTCACCGAGGAATTTGTTCAACTTGCCCACAACCANAAAAGGCCTTTAAGGTCTTAATAAAGGAAACACAAACAGAGTTCACCGAGGAATTTGTTCAACTTGCCCACAACCAGTTGTGTTCACCTGCCATTCAGAGGTTGGCACCTTTTGTGAATAGCGAGGATATTTTAAAGGTGAGTGGTCAACTCCAGAATTTTGACTGGCCAGCGGATCAGAAACCCCCATATTGCTTCCTATAAACAGTCGTTTTGCTGTCCTGCTCATATATCAGCTCCATAAATATTTTCTACACCCTGGTGCCCTCACTATTCAAAGTCTCCTCCAACAGAAATTTTGGCTCCTTGGTGCTATAAATCTGATTCGCCATCGACTGAAAATGTGTCTGAAGTATTTCAAGACTCGTCCCAAGAGTGTGTCACTTGCCACGGCAAGCCTAGTGAGAATGTCTTAAGCGAAGCCTTTTCACCACACTGGAATTGACTATTGTGGCTCTGTTTCTATCACCATGGCCAGAGTAACAAAGCCACATGTACTGGCATAATATATCTGCCTGTTTGTGTGTTCACCACCAAGGTCGTACATTTGGAACTTGTTTCTGACCAACCTACAGAGGTCTTTCTCGTTGCCTTTAGAAGAGTCATTGCACGACGAGGACATTGTGCTCACCTATATAGTGATTGCAGCACTAACTTTGTTGGAAGGAATCGTAAGTTGGCGGAACTTGGAGAATTTCTTTTTCAAGCTTACAACAACAAAACCTTTGTAGAAACTTTGGCTTCAGTGAAGACAATATGACACTTGAATCCACGAGTTGCACCCAATGTTTGTGGTTTGTGGGAGACAGGAATTAAACGTGTAAAATTACTACTCCTTAAGACAATTGGACTACAGCNCCCAATGTTTGTGGTTTGTGGGAGACAGGAATTAAACGTGTAAAATTACTACTCCTTAAGACAATTGGACTACAGCTTCTCAGCTATGAAGAATGGAGCACTGTACTGGCCGAAGTCGAAGTATCCTTGAATTCACGACCCTTGTGTCCCATGTTAAATTATCCCAATGATGTGTCTGCACTAACTCCCAATCATTTCCTCACCTTTGGCCCTCCGCAAGTGCTTCCAGACCAGGATGACGTCTCTGTTCCCGCCAACAGGCTGCAGCGATGGCTATTAGTGCAAGAAATNCCCAATGTTTGTGGTTTGTGGGAGACAGGAATTAAACGTGTAAAATTACTACTCCTTAAGACAATTGGACTACAGCATCTCAGCTATGAAGAATGGAGCACTGTACTGGCCGAAGTCGAAGTATCCTTGAATTCACGACCCTTGTGTCCCATGTTAAATTATCCCAATGATGTGTCTGCACTAACTCCAAATCATTTCCTCACCTTTGGCCCTCTGCAAGTGCTTCCAGACCAGGATGACGTCTCTGTTCCCGCCAACAGGCTGCAGCGATGGCTATTAGTGCAAGAAATNTGCAAGTGCTTCCAGACCAGGATGACGTCTCTGTTCCCGCCAACAGGCTGCAGCGATGGCTATTAGTGCAAGAAATTCACCAATCATTCTGGAAGCAAGGGCACCAAGAATATTTACATCAACTCCAGTCAAGGGAAAAATGTATCAGTGGAGACAAGAACGTGACTGAAGGACAATTATTCCTCATCAAGGACGCTAACCTGCCTCCTCTACGCTGGCGCTTGGCAACACTTGTCAAGGTGTTCCTGGTAAGGATGGAGTTGTACGAGTGGCTGAAGTGCGCACCTCTCATGGCACACTCATTCGGCCTGTAGTGAAATCGTTCCCTCTCCCCACTCAGTAACCAATAACAGGTAGAGATGTGGACATGTATATATTGAAAACATTTTTTTTTAATTCAGAGAAATGGGAATATAACGTGGTCCTCTGGGTGAGACGTAGTGTTTCTGCTCACTAAGCCATGGAGTCAACGGTACAAAGATACAGGTGGGCCGATATAATGACTTGTACTCTTCTCTTATGTATATCTACCGGACTTTCATTTAGAGTACATTTAAAATCATGCATAGGTAATCCGTACACGAAACGTGGGTCCTTAAAGTTGTGTTGTGGGGGCCATGTAGATAAAATTCGCAACACGAGTAGGAGGTAAGAATACATCCAGGAGTCAGTGCGAGGACAATTTTAAAGTGATCAGTGTTCCGTGTATATTTTGAACTTATCTTGCAAGATTTGTGTCTCAGAGAAACACAGCGTGTCTGTTCTTATAAAAGGTTTGACGTAGCAAACTCTTAAAGGTTGTTATTCAACATTCGGCTGATTTTCCTTATGTAGCTGTACAATGACGCATTTCTGGACCTAGGTTCACATAAAATATTTTCATATCCTACGTATAATGAACGTTCCCCCAAATCCTGACCGTAACTTTAGGCTACACTCTTTAAAATCAAATGTTTACTTATCTATCGAAGTGAACTTGTGTTAATAACAACACAAGTAATTTTAGACATTTTATCACATGGCTTTTCCTTTACGAGGTTAACGAAAACGTTCTGAATGACATTACACAATTAGAATTATTAAAAAAAAAAAAATTTTATTTTGAATACTCTTAAGTTATTATATGGCACAATAAAGAAAAACATATGTGTGGCACATTTGTGCCGTGGTGTTTGATGCTGATTATGTACACAATAACATTTTTTTTTAATTCAGAGCTAATTACTAACGAATGTTGAATGAACATTTTAATATTATATTTCAACTCTGCAAAAAAATTGAGAAAATAATCTCATGGAAAAAATTTGTCCTTACAAAGTGTTGTTCCATTAAAACATCTGTAACATTTACTTTACATTCTTTCAAGCATTGTAAACATTTTTACTGTACTGGTTTTCTTTATGTATAAGTGAGTTTCAGTAAAGAAATACACAACAGCAAAACTGAAGTGCAAAATTTTAGTTTGCTTGTCGTTAATTGTAATTAATTTTGTTTGTTGATGAATCCCACAGATAAAATTGTTTTCCTATATATTTACTACTGCTTCTTAGACGAACGAACATATTCACAAATTACTTTCTTTTCGCCCCATTTGAAAAGATGAGCTAAGTTTGGCGCAGTTGTTTGTAACAATTCATGTGGGGCTGGTAAACAGTGACGCCACCAGTTCAAGGTCCCTCCAAACACAAAAAGCGGTCGTGAGGGTCACATCGAGTGCAAAGAATCAATAAAACCGTTAGCGCGGCAGTAATGAACGACTGTGTTTGTCGCCGGGCGCGGCATGAGGGTAGCGCCGGAATGATGGCCAGCTGCAAACAATTGCTTATCTGAGCAACTGGATCGAGGGAGGGGACTTGGACCCAGACGCGTAGCAAAGCGCACACATGCCAATGGGTCCTTACTTCCCCCAGTTGTGGTGGAACTCCCACGCTTTTCTACCAACCAAGTATTTTTATCCGAGTGATCAGCGACCGGCCGGGTTTGGGTTCGTCTTTCCTGAGGGGACCGCGGAGGTCAAGTGGTTACACTACTCGCCTCCCATCTAGGCAAACCTGGTTCGATTCCCAGCAGGGCTTATTCCCGGATATTCGCACGTGGAAATCGTATCGGACGATGCCACTGGTTGGTGGGTTTTTTCGGGGATCTTCCTCTTCCCCGTCCTTGCATTCCGGCGCTGCTCCATTTCTACCTCTCTTCGCCCTCATCGGCTCTCGAGACGTCGTTGTTAAAAGCCGCTTGAATCTCCCCACTCTACTCTTGCGTGTGTCTTGAAGGAGGCTTACAGGCTTCATTAACCGAAACGAAACACCCAACGCATGTCTCATTTTTAATCACGATATTTCTGTGTGAGAACAAGTACTAACTTTATTAACATAGCAAGAACTGGGAAAAATCTTGCTGATGCCTGTTAATGAGCTTTTATATGTATACATGTAAACTACTTTTCTTCCCTGCGCCATTTTACTTTATTTTTTTACACTGCTTTATTTTTTTTTCAGCAATTTATTGAGATTGTACGAAATATTCACATTATGTAACAGTCTAAGCACATTACTTCATTGTATATTTTATACATTTTATGAAAAGGGAACGTTTTATACAAGCACCCACGCGTTGTATATTCACAGGTAAGTAAAGCAGTGTAACTTATCTCGATAACAAGCAGCAATTATTTCCAAAACAGTATTTTTTTTTAAGTTTTATGAGATGTATTTTAGTGTATTAGTACATCTGCGAATTAATTACCATAACCATTTTAATTCCGACTATTTTTTGTGATAATAGTTGTATCCTACCTTTTCCGCTAAATGATGAAGTATACTCTATGTGATATTTAGTTGTTTTCGCACCTGAAAAGCTGACGAAAATGCTCCTGCATTCAGTACTATTCCCACCTGACAAGTCTGGTGATCAGAGGAAAAAGAAGTAGGGTAATCAGCTTATGAGTTCACTCATACCGTATGTGTGTGAGTGTGTGTCGTTTCTCAGTAATGATTATTAAACTCTTCACTCAAATTGACATCAAACTCCAGGTTTAATTAACGACTCAGTATGTCGACATCAAAGTCTTATTTTCAGATCTTTCAGATAGTACTTTCGGAACGAGTTCATGCATATGTGCTTTCTATGCCACTTACCAACCACCTCTCAACAAAATAATAGCAAATGACGAAATATAAAACATGTGCTGAAATTAGCTTCATAAGTTACGTAATTTTCAGAATTCATAAAATTACGCACACCAAACAAAATCAGCGCAAACAACACAGATGATTTATTTATTCTTTAGGATTTCACAGACTGTTTGAGTTAGCCAGATTTTCACCTGTAAACTAGTGAACCGATTTTGGAGATTTTTATTTGATTTTGTCTGACACCGTTTATCCTTCCTGCCAAAATACCCTTCGCTAGCAGGCTCCTCCATAAACTTTTTGCTTCCAGTTTCTCTATGTATCTGGTGACATGGAACGCGTAACGTATTCCATTCGTTTTTATTTGTATCTACAACGCTGTCCTCCCGAGCTCACAAAAAAAATCACTCTACCAAAGTGATGAAAAGCAGTGTCGACACAAGTACAAGATATAGTACTTCTATCAACTACCTTAATTGCACGTATAGGCTATTCACGGTAAAGTGAGCACTTTTTGAAGCCCTCTTAGTTGTGATAATAGTCAACTAACATATTTTATTATAACATTAGACGTTAGTTTTCGAGTCTGGTGAAATATGTACACTGTGTTTATTACTTACATGGCAATATTTGTTTTAAAATGTGGCGGAAGGATAAAAATTGGTTGATAGGAAAAAGTAACTATGACCTCAAAAGTGCTCACTTTACCGTGAACAGCCTATATACTGTTGTACTCAGGCATGATGTCTTACGGTAATTTCAATATTTTTCGTCTTTTTCGGTCACCACCGGTTGAAATAAATAAAAATATTTTGATTTTTTTTATTACCATCCACGTAAAAAATTTGTGTTAAGTTTTTAAGAGAAAATTACATTCATGCAGCAAAGTTAAGAGACAAAATTTCAGCGTGAATAGTTTACTTGAAAAGCAGAAGTAAACTGGCGTAGTAATTTTTTTCTTGAAACATATTTAACGTAAAGCGTAACGAATGTTTACAACTAACACGATTGGGTTAACTGTATGCTTCCTATTTGATCCTCGGANTTTCAGCGTGAATAGTTTACTTGAAAAGCAGAAGTAAACTGGCGTAGTAATTTTTTTCTTGAAACAAATTTAACGTAAAGCGTAACGAATGTTTACAACTAACACGATTGGGTTAACTGTATGCTTCCTATTTGATCCTCGGAGGGATTATGCTTCATCTATTCCCAAAACTGAAATACTCAAGAAATATTATTTTGTCTCTTAAGCTATCGGAAGAAATTCAGATACCTGAAAACACTATCGTTTGGAAACAAACGTAAGTGGGGAAGTGAGAAAATAAATAGTAGTTGAATGATAATATTGGGATTTAAATTCATTATAAATATTTACGCATATCGCTATTAACAAATTGTATTATTTATACATTACTGTAACTTATATTTGTAAAAGAAAACAAAAGTTTACATAAAAGTAAAATAAATTAAAATAACGTATTATATAAGGACTGTTATGTCCTTCAATAAAATTAAAAAAGAAAGCGTTTGAAATATTTTTACTTCTACATCAGAGCTCTGAACTTTTATGAAGGATTGATGTAGAATTTTGATGTTTTTACCATGGCCTCAGCTCCACTGTGAGTAACAATACTGTAACATGATACATGTTTGAAAATGCGTTATTTAATTATGATTTAAGGCATACATTGGTGAGTTAGTTTTATAAACTATCTGAAGTAAAATTTATGAGCCAAAAATATATCAAAGTTAAAATAAAACTGAGAAAAAAAAGTAACTGTTTAAAAGTAAGTAGATGGAAAAAGTAACTTTTTAAGTTAAGCTGCTTTATAATATCTCGTAATAGAAAAAACACGTTTTAACCATGAATACATAAAATGACACTGAAATACTTCCTTACAAAAGAAAGAATTAATAAGTTTGGGAAAATAACTGCAATTGCTCTTGGTATACGCAGTATAACATGACATCTAGTAAATTATTTAAGGCGCGGTTTCAAGGCGATAGTTGTGTTTCTTAACCGCGTGGGGCGCTGCTCATCTCTTTCGCCGCGGTCTGCCCCCACGTGCGCCATGTACTTGCGCATGCCCCTCCTCTGTCTGCAAGAGGAAGGGGGCAATGGCTGACAGATTGACAGTGCACACGCTCGGATTCAGATTTTTTTTTTTTGCCTCTCGACAAACGGTTTCCAAAAGCCAAGTTGTAAATTATGCGGCACACCTAAGCTATACATATGTTTTCATGGTGGCGCACAATGGAGGAAAATTTAAGAAAATGTAAGCCTTAGTATGAGCAGTCAGTTGTATATTCGATCGATTTTAAATCGTGTACTTTGAATATGTTCTTCAGACATAATGACATTTTGGCACGCGTATTTTATAGTACCATTTTTTTTTTTTCAATAAAAGCTATCATTTTAGGTAGGTGTCGACGACTGCCTGGACATATATACTAAATAAAGTCTATGCTGCGTTTTTCAGTGCATTAATTTATTCTGTGACGTCACGAAATGTAGATGTGCTTTGTGGTTTAACGAAACGCGTACCACAGTGCAGTTCGAAATTACAACATTAGCTATGTATTTTGTTATATCTCCTAAGCGTAACGCTTGCTTCCTGAGAGTTCATGTTCAGCCCGCTGGCATCTGATTCATCCGGCACACAGCTGGGTGGTCGCCCTCAATATTGAGTGAAGATGTCTATATATCTTTACTCAATGCCCTCAAGGACGCTTTCTTNCAGCTGGGTGGTCGCCCTCAATATTGAGTGAAGATGTCTATATATCTTTACTCAATGCCCTCAAGGACGCTTTCTTAATAGTCTATTGACGATTTATATTATTTCTTAATGTATTCCCTAAAATTCGTTGCGCAAATGTAGGTTTTCTTTATATTTATACATTGAACCGTATGTACCAAACTGTATTGGATACGTCATTCAAAAGCATACTCTATATGGTTTAGTTAATTTTAAGTGTGATATTTTAAATTTCACTAGAGAGCCAAAAAAACTGGTATAGGCGTGCGTATGCAAATAACAGAGGTATGGAACCAATCAGAGTAACGCGATGCGGTCGGCAGCGTCTATATAAGACAACAACCGTCTGGAAAAGTGTCTAGATCGGTTACTGGTGCTACAATTGCAGGATTTCAGTGAGTTTGAACGTGGTGTTATAGTCAGCGCACAAGAGNTCTAGATCGGTTACTGGTGCTACAATTGCAGGATTTCAGTGAGTTTGAACGTGGTGTTATAGTCAGCGCACAAGAGATGGAACATAGCATCTCCGAGGTAGCGATAACATTTCGATTTTCGCGTACGACCATTTCACGAGTGTACCGTGAATATCGNGGTATAACTCTGACAAGTGACAGATACGTAAGCATCCTATCCGATAGCCTGCACCTATTAATGTCCATTGTGCATTCCGACGGACGTGGACAATTCCAGCAGGACAATGTGACACCCCACACGTCGAGAGTTGCTACCGACTGGCTCCAGGAACACTGTTCTGACTTTAGACACTTCCATTGGCCACCTAAATCACCAGACATGAACATTATTGTGCATATCTGGGACGCATTGCAACGTGCTGTTCAGAAGAGATCTCCACCTCCTCACACTCCTATGGATTTGTGGACTGCCCTGCAGGATTCATGGTATGAAATACCTCCTTCATACCTTCAGATATTAGTCGAGTCCATGCCACGTCGTCTTGCGGCACTTCTGCGTGCTCGCGGGGGTCCTACGCGATATTAGGCAGGNGTCGAGTCCATGCCACGTCGTCTTGCGGCACTTCTGCGTGCTCGCGGGGGTCCTACGCGATATTAGGCAGGTGTACAAGTTTTTTTTGGCTCTTCAGTGTATAAAAGGCTAATTAAAATTGTTAAAATGCCTTAGAAGTGATGTTTTACAGCGCATATACGCGTAATGGAGATGTACAGAAATTTCGGTGGTCCTTATACTATGATATGTAATACAAATATGTCTAATGTGATATTTTCACCTGTCAAGCTTCTGAGCGCAAATTAGGAGAGGGAGTGGTGTGCGGTAAGCGCTGAGGAGCAGGAGGCAGTGACGCCTGGAGGAACTGGCCAATGGGAGCGAGGCAGTGACGCCTGGAGGAACTGGACAATGGGAGCGAGGTGGTAAGCACTTTGATACCGTTCTGGTATCAATGTGCTTGTACTGTCATGTACTGTCCAATACGGTCGTTTGGTTTGGTTATTGCAAACCTGTTATCTTGTAATCAATGGTAATAACAAATATTGAGAGAAGTATTTACCTATATAAACGTGTCGCAAATCAGTTAAGAAAAGGATGCACTATATGAGGGCAGCCAAACAAATTACTGAGAAGTACGTATCTTACAAATAACCAAATATTGCGTTGTAATCTATTTGCATTATGTTTTTAAGCTCTGCGATATAAACTCTGTATTCTTTTTAATTTAATTTTTGTTCCTCATCCGCCTAACAACTTGGCATNTGACAAATAACCAAATATTGCGTTGTAATCTATTTGCATTATGTTTTAAGCTCTGCGATATAAACTCTGTATTCTTTTTAATTTAATTTTTGTTCCTCATCCGCCTAACAACTTGGCATACTCTTTTGCGCGACACTATTTTTGAGCTCAACTGTCGAAAAAAAGCATGTTGGCCTATGCGTGCAAAGGAATTTAGTTGGTACAATCTCCGAAAAAAAAAGTGTTAATGCCGTCTTTAATTACGTGAAACTTAAATAGTAGAGCATAGCATAATTAGCTCAATTGTGCTAGGAACGTAGTACGAAAACCTTGCAAATAATATTTATTTAAATGTGATTTACATGGCGCGCGCGCACGCACACGCACATATATATTATATGTTTATATTATACATAATATACATATATATGTAGATATATAGGCCATGGAACCCGCGAACTTCCAGTTGGCAGGCGGTTGCTTCAACCCCACGCCGCCGAGTTTGGCAGGAGTTCTTACAACCTCAATATAAATAAAACACTCTGGACCGACAACTGACCAAGTTACGGATATCTCGAACTGTGATGTACATAACAACAGACGAACCAGCAGAAAAGTGTGATAGATACGTATATCAGTTCACTGCAAGTAAGTGTTCAAGAAAGGGCTACCGTAATGGAAGAGANGCCGAACCAGCAGAAAAGTGTGATAGATACGTATATCAGTTCACTGCAAGTAAGTGTTCAAGAAAGGGCTACCGTAATGGAAGAGACTGAAATGCAAGCTGACTGCAATCTGTGTCACGAACTAGGGTGGAAATGACTGACAGCAAGTAATTTTGTTGTAGTTTGTCGCCGTAGAGACTCGACATCCTGTGCAACTCTAGNAGGTGGAAATGACTGACAGCAAGTAATTTTGTTGTAGTTTGTCGCCGTAGAGACTCGACATCCTGTGCAACTCTAGTAAAGTAGATACTTTACAAATCACCAATTGTGACTTCAACCATTGATAATGGTCGTGGTAATGAGCATATTGCCATACAGCGGTTTCAAGAGCAAAGTGGTTTGGTCGTGGATCAGTGTGGATTATGTGTTGACCTGTTGGGAGCAAGTCCAGGCGGCATTGTCGCAAATTAAAACGCCATTGTTGAGGTNAGTGTGGATTATGTGTTGACCTGTTGGGAGCAAGTCCAGGCGGCATTGTCGCAAATTAAAACGCCATTGTTGAGGTAAAATTTGCCCCTTCTACAATACAACTTGGACTTGAAGAAGCTGCTTGAAGAAAAAGAGTTTTTTCACTAGAAAACTGTGAAAGTAAGGTCTTAGTGCTGAAGAAGATGCATCCACATTTATATCAAGTCAAGGTATTCTAAATATTGCTAAAATTATTTATGTTACTAAGTAGTGATGACTGATATAATAAATAGCTTGCATGTTTAGACAACACAGCAGGTTGCAAATTTCTGGGAAACTGTAACGTTGCCAAAGCTTAGCCAGTTTTATCGATATTGTTTGTTGCCTGAGATTGTTGCTCCAAACCTGATCTTAGGTAAAGGCATTAGAGAGCCGGAATACGCTTTGGCGGCTCATAGAAACTTGGCAGAGCAAAATTTAATAAAAACTAAAGATAAAAATATTAACAATAGCTTAAATCTAACAGTATGAAACACTTTCAAAATGTATGTATTGAGTTTCGTGGTACACCGTGGGTCTCATCTCCTGTTGAGAGATTTGATATATTTTCATATTTAGGTTTGTAGAGTGAAAATAATGTAATCCTTTTAATGGGAAAGTGGTAGTAGGTTTATATATTTATATTTATTAATTTTTTTAGTAACTTCATATTGTAACCACTTGTTTGTTTCATATTGCCATTATTTTTTCAATATTGAAATGCTTAATTGTGAGATTACTTTTATGCATGTCATAGAAGGATTTTGGATGTGGTTATATTCGCCTACGGTGTTAGTTGCTACTATTTCGGAACTGTTATCAGTGTGAGGTAGAAGCTTCAGCGGCCTCGGACCTATCAAGCAAGGGTAGACGACGGACGGACACCGGCTTATTCCAGCAATTTTTAGGACATCGACACGCGCAACGTCTGGCATACAGCTGAGTAACATTACGAATGTGTCTCGTTTCAGACTATGAATCCAAAACTTAGTTTAGTTCTGTATCGTGTTTTCTTGTTAACAGGGCCACTAACAACCAAATTATTAATGAAATAGTAATAAAGGTTTCGTGCAGTATATTTATAATACTGGTTTAATTAGGACAAACGAAGGTGGAAGTGGTTGTTATGCTTTATCTGCAATTAACCACACTGGCGAAATTATTTTTTGTTAGCATATGAATATTACCTATGTTGACCTTGTGAAGTAACGTGCAATAAATATTTTAAGTGTTCAAAAAAGACTTCGTGTTAAAGTATTTTTAGTTGTAGTCTCATTTAATTTAATACAACGCAGTTATATGTATTATAAAATGAGTTACAATTCATGAAGTTATGAATAATAGATTATATACACACATATAGTGGGCATAAATGAACACATTTATGCATATATAATATATGTGTGTTTGTATGTAGACCTTCACATACTATCACCATATTAAGATCATAAATAAAATGGAATGTTACATACAAAAAAATTAGTATTTCATACATTTTAAATTATATGAACTTAGCATTAGTTTGATTATATTGGAAATAATATGGCTTAGTATACATTGAATACTACAATTTTAAAAAAATTGGACAAATGTTTTCTATTTTTTTCCCCATACTTGTTTTACTCTTGGAAACAATGAACTTACAGGAAGTAGGAAGTCCTTATTAATGTTCACACTTCAGCATGCAGTCAGAGTGGCGCAGTGTAGTTGATTTTTTTTTCTGTTACTGTATCGACTATATGTATTTTTGGTACACTCGCAAGTTACAGTTAAATGTAACTTCCGAATATCATTATAACAAATTCAACCCAAATGATTCTAAAAATACCCACTGATAATTACATTCAGAAGCATCTGACCTTTGCACTTATAATTTGCCATTATTACTTAGAATTTACAAAGTTCTTGAGTTTTAAAAGCTAAGAGTTCTATAAGGCAGCATTCTTTTTACCTGATATAATTGTACTTGACAACCATTAACAGACCAAACTTAACGCATGCATTCACTTTCAAAAAGTTTTTGGTATTCTTTTCATTAGCCGTAAATTAGAAACGACAAACCCACTTGGGTGTAGTTGTGTCTATAAAATTACATTTTTGTACCTGTTAGTTTTTTATGTCTAGCAGATGTGATATGATCAGACTGAAACCAAGATATCCATCAGCTGACGAGTAACTGTTCGGAGGAGTTTGGCAACTAACGGTTATATTAACAAATGCCTCAGTTTACACACCAAACAATGAAAAAAACACAAGTTTAACTAGTGTGCATTTGTAAGTAATCATTTAATGTGTTTCATGTGTGAGCTTACCGATTAAAAGAAGCATTGCTTACTCTTCCAAAACTGCACAGAGCAGGTGGAAAAGATGAAAAGTGCACAAACAAGACACAAATAGCTTTTTTTTTTATAAACCGGGAGCACTAAATTTTCTAATAGCGCAATAAGTTATGCATTAAAATGTTTACTTTTGATTTTCAATGCTGGCAACTTTAATGTGCTCACATTATTTTTATTGAAGCCCAACAAAAACATTTGGTTATAACGTAGATAGCAAATGGTGAACTGTTTGACTTAGGTGCTGGCTCATACTGAACGGCAGACTAGTGAAACACAGTGCTGTTGTTCAATATGTGTGTGATTAATTCCGCGAGAGATAATTGTATGCATGTGAATCTTCATTGTAATATGCCTGCGTCAGATCGACATTTGCAGTATGTAATTTGTACTTATGTTGATTCATTATATATCTAAAAATAGATGCGGACGTTACTACGTAATAACTTACGTAATATATGGACGGTGTTCTACCTACTTGCATTTTTAATTCTCAATTTTATTTAATTATGTATGTTAAATGCTCATATACTTACTGGATAATTACAAATAAATATCACGAATTAAATATTTTATGATTTACCAATGTCTGTGTTAGATTTATGGACAAATTGAAAAAAAAAAAAAAAACATTTTACATAAAAGTTTGCATAAAAATTTTTAGATTAGTATATCTAAAATCCACTGAAATCCACTTAACTTTTCTTGCTGTTTTCCCGGAATTTATACCAGAAAAAGCTAAGAAAATTAATAAGTCCAAAACGGTACATTTTACGACAAAGAATGCAAAGACAAAAATTTAATAATACTAAATTTACTATAATATATCCAAAATTGAAAAAAATCCCACCCTTAATTTTTATTTATTTTCCCAAAATTTTTCCTGGAAAAAATTTTCAATATTTATTATTCGAAAACAGCTTATCTTACAACCAAAGGTGTAAAGATACACTTCGAAGAACACGATTTTTCCTTTGGTATATCCGAAATATACAAAAAATCAACCCCACAATTTTATTTTCCCGAGTTTTGCCCTTGACAAACCCTAAAAATCAATCAAAGTTAATAATTACAGAACTTTGTATCTAACGATCAAAAATTTGAAGACAAAAATTTAAAGAAAACCTAAATTTCCTGTAATATATAAAAAATCCTCCAAACTATACCAATAACTTCTACTTATTTTCCCGGGGTTAATCCCGGAAAACCATTATTTAGAAATTAATAAATATGCTTAACTAACAGTACACAAATGTAATCTTGAATTGTTATTTGTCAAGAAATTAGCTTCAGAAGCACCTATTAAGTTAGTAGAACGGGGAAATACTAGACTCACACTCCGGAGGATCCAAGTTGAATTCTTGGTTCCGTCACGTGTATTTGACGTTTCATGGCCTCCAGAAATCACTACAGGCAAATGCCATGACCGGATCCCTTCCCCAATCCCCTTTAATTGTATTCCGTTTTTTATATGCCTCATAGCGGGGCAACTCCAGAAAGGGGGTGGTGGGGGTGATATTCACCCGAACCCCTAAAAACTAAACTATACAATAAACTATATACTTAAAAATAGTAATATGGAGTATGGGTGTAGGACTGTCTGTCTACCTGTAGAGTGTTGCCTCAAACATCGTTTTGAGTTTAATGAGTGCCATTGCTAACACAATTTCATATTTCCATGGTTTATGTTTTACCTCCGCAGAAAAGAAGTAGAACACTAACCATCAAGAACACAGACTCGCAACCACGGGCCGTGCAGTGAGTAGATAGATCTTATACAAGTATTGTAACATTGTCGACAGTATTAGTTACGTGCTGGCGTGTTGCATTTGTGCTCTAAACTCGTGTCCTGTCTTATGTAGGACGTTTCTATATGACGGATTGCTACAAGCTTTATATATGCGTTACATATAAAACGTTTGTTTAACTTTCGCGAAGGGTAATTGGGACTGGCAGTTTAAAGTGTTCATAGTATATTATAATCATTATTCGTAAACATTTAGATTATGCCACGACATTCGTGGAATACTATGCTTACGGTTTAATTAAGAAACGGTATTAAAAGAAACAGTATTGATAAAGTGAACAATGATATGTGTGTATTTTTGTGACGAACATATGAAATCTAAATAAATTGCTAAGATTACAAAAAAAAGCGTTTAATTATGATAAAGTCTGTATTGTGTGATAGGGGAGTCGAGCTTAGTCTAAAGGACAGTATGTTAATTCTGATTGCTGAATCTTGCCTTCCTCATTGCTATGGAATTGTTTGAAATGTTTGAAGAATGGACTANGTATGTTAATTCTGATTGCTCAATCTTGCCTTCCTCATTGCTATGGAATTGTTTGAAATGTTTGAAGAATGGACTAAAACTATATTGACGAATTACAGGTCATGATAAAAGACGTTTGCAAAAAAATTAGACGCCTATTCACAAAAGTTTATNGAACTATATTGACGAATTACAGGTCATGATAAAAGACGTTTGCAAAAAAATTAGACGCCTATTCAGAAAAGTTTATGATAAGAATCGCTGAGCATTTGTGTGGTGTCATGATGTAATTAGAAATGAATATAAGTCTGTAACTCAGGATCTATGATTTTACCCAACATATTCTGAACTAGAGTCTGAAAGTACATGCTTTTCTCTGCCTCCATCCCTTGCTTGCCAGTACAAAAGGAGATGACATAAAGATAGCTAGTGTTGGTCAAGCAATAATGCAAAATATTGGCCAAAGAACTTGTATCTTACCATCTCATTGAAGTCTTGGAGTTCCAACTCCATCTTAACTTTGTATCCAAGCGATTAACTGATATTCTGCACGAACTGGGATTGTATCGCTCTTATCAAGAAGTTATGACTTTTAAAAGAAATTCTGCAGTGACTAACAATGATGACTCAAATAGAATGGTTCCTGGAAACTTTACCCGGTCTGTAGCTGATAATCTAGACCACAATATATGGACTCTTGGTGGCCATAATATGCTATACGGCTCGGGAATGATTGCTGTGACCACTCCAGAACTGCAGAGATGCCTGCCGATCGCAAGAAAACAAACCACTTTAAAATAAATTCGACAGCTCAGGAATATTCACCTTCATTGTACAAAAATAACAAACTCGAAGCAGCATACAGACCCCTTATCTCTGTTAAAGCTAAGAATCCAACCAGAAATGTCGATTTACTGTGGAAGATGGAATTGTTGCTGAGGTCTCAAATGGCAGATCTGCCAGGAATGATGCAAATGTTGTACGATGGTTCACTTCTGGGATAATCAAGGTATTACATTTCTCCCCATCATAGACATGAACCATGGAGACAAGATTACCTTACATTCAGCACTTAATTTAATNAAGGTATTACATTTCTCCCCATCATAGACATGAACCATGGAGACAAGATTACCTTACATTCAGCACTTAATTTAATAGCAGATCAAGCTTTAAAGGTGCAAACCATGCCTGTACTAACTTTTTACCAACCATTATGGAGGAAAGCTATAAATAGTATACTAATAGAACCAGAAAATGGCCCATTCTACACGTTTGTGCTCAGATTCAGTCCATTTCATACATTAATGAGTTTTCTTGGATGCATAGTACGCTTCAGTTCCCTGGACATAGTACGATTTTGGTGGATTTTTGATATCATATAGGACATTTTGTGTTCTTTAATTTTCGTCTGTACACTNATACATTAATGAGTTTTCTTGGATGCATAGTACGCTTCAGTTCCCTGGACATAGTACGATTTTGGTGGATTTTTGATATCATATAGGACATTTTGTGTTCTTTAATTTTCGTCTGTACACTTTTTTTTTGGCAAAACGCAGTTTTCGAGTTATCGTTTTATTATAGTTTTCCGAAGAAAATTTTGTGAAAATAATACGAAATATTAGGTGAATTATTGTGGATTTTGGATATCATATTGGAAATGTTGGATTCTTTTTTTTTTTGTCTGCGCTCTTTTGGTCTTAAAACGCACCATTTCCGATATAAATTTTTTTATCGTACTTCCGGGAGAATCTTGGGAAAATAGTGAGAAATGTTGGTGGATTTTGGATATCTTATGGGAAATTTTGCGTTCTTTTATTTTTGTCTGTGCACTTTTGGCCGTAAAACGCACAGTTTTCAAATTTTTAACTTTTTTATAGTTTTTACTTGACAAATCCCGGTGAAATGGTAAGAAATATAATGTAAATAATATTAAATTTTTGATATATTGGAAATTTTCTTTTCATTAATTTTTTTTCGTACACTTAAGGAATTAATACACACCGTTTTCGACTTACCAATTTCTTTAATCGTTTTCCGGCATGAATCCCGGGAAAATAATAAGATGTACTGGGTGGATTATGGTGGATTTTACAAATCATATTGGAAATGTTATGTTCTTTCAGTTGTGTCTGCGCGCNCATGTACTGGGTGGATTATGGTGGATTTTACAAATCATATTGGAAATGTTATGTTCTTTCAGTTGTGTCTGCGCGCTCTTTTGGACGTAAAGCGCACCGTTTTCTACTTATAAATTTTTTTTATCGTTTCCCCGGGAAAAACCGTGTGATAATAGACAAAAATAATATGTGGATTTCGGTGGATTTTAAATATGTTAATCAACAATTTTTTCTGCGAATTTTTATGTAATAAAACCTTTTCTTGCAATTTGTCCATGTTATTTTCGTAACTTCCCCCGACTATTTTGGGAACAAAAACCTAAGTCCCAGAACGCAATCGCAGTTCGTCGACTTCCTAGGGTAAAGATGCGAGATCAGATAAGCCTACTACCTACTCCCCCTTCACCCTATTCTTGCAAGAAACCATTATCCTCCACTATCAAGCTTCCGCCAGTGCCACTCTCGTCCAAGCTACACGTTGCAGTAGGAGTTTTCCTCGCAAGTGTATACTTACAAAATATCACGTGTCTACTTCGTGAAAAGAGCTAGAGTGTCGGTGCCCAGACATTTGTTAAGCAGCTCGTCTCAGGCAAGACTGGTACATAGCTTTTCGCGAAATTTAACCTATAGCCTGGAAGCTGTGACGTTCCGAATGTTTCATAACTTTTCTTACGTCCTATGCTCTGTGCCTATGTATTTTATTGTAAACCAACCGTAAGATAAAACACACCAAAGAATAATCAATGGTTTACACGGTGTTCTGAACTAGTTAGTTATGAATATGTTCAGCTTTGTATATAGTTACAAAGTATCTCAAGTTTATCCGATCGTCGTTACTTCCTATTAAAACTAAATTGGTTGTATAAGCCGCAGTCACAAGGGACACATAACTGCTTCAATTCAAACACGTTCGGCATTGCACGCAGTTACGCTGGCTTCGAACTTGCAATCGCAGTCACTTCTTGTTCAAAGTAAACAGTATGTGTAAGTACATCGGAAAGACTTTTCTTCTGTATTGCACTCTCATTGGCTGCTAAGAAGTAAATGGAAAGTATGATTTTAATGACTGAATTTGGCAGAAATGTCAGTCTTCGTTGAAATAAATAGTAAGCTTGGTCATAAAACAGTATTCGCTATACTGTTACAGTAAAGATAAGGTAAGTTTTGTAAAAATTAATAAACTCCTCTACTTATTTATCGCTTCCAACACTCGCTGTAGTTATCATGGGTGCGTGTTTTCGAGGTTAGGATTTCCTTTCATTTAAATTCAGTTATAGAGGGGGGACCGCTGAAACTAGTTTTGTTCGCAAACATGTTCAAACATGGCTGCCGAACGAACTTACAACAAAAACGTGAATACCATTCGTCTGACCACGATTTAAGTATATTATAACGACATTTCTTATTTTTTGCTATAATTGGATTGTTAAACATCAACAAACCATCTCGATAAGATTGCTGACCATAGCAGAAATTTGTGTAGCATTATAAAGAAAATCAACAGGTAACGTTGACGCTTTTCCCCACCTATGTGATACAGGATGGTTCATAGGATATGAGTTNTATAAAGAAAATCAACAGGTAACGTTGACGCTTTTCCCCACCTATGTGATACAGGATGGTTCATAGGATATGAGTTGATTTTACCAGGTACAGACTATAAGGTGCCTTGAATGTTTAATAGCATGAATAAGAATAACGTCATCACATCTTGGTTTTAACAGGTTTATTTGACCGGGAATTCATAAGCACATGCTCTTCACTTTTACGGGAATTGCACATACTTTCTCGGCACCTTGTGCCAAGAATTAACTCATTGACCCTGCGAGTTCTGGGCCTGAATGGCCGATTACGGTGCTCTTGCTATGTTTCCGACAGCTTGGGGGACACTAGGCGACAGGACACGTCTCTGAGTGGCGATGTGGGTACTTATCTGTATTTGTTGNTAAGATTGCTGACCATAGCAGAAATTTGTGTAGCATTATAAAGAAAATCAACAGGTAACGTTGACGCTTTTCCCCACCTATGTGATACAGGATGGTTCATAGGATATGAGTTAATTTTACCAGGTACAGACTATAAGGTGCCTTGAATGTTTAATAGCATGAATAAGAATAACGTCATCACATCTTGGTTTTAACAGGTTTATTTGACCGGGAATTCATACGCACATGCTCTTCACTTTTACGGGAATTGCACATACTTTCTCGGCACCTTGTGCCGAGAATTAACTCATTGACCCTGCGAGTTCTGGGCCTGAATGGCCGATTACGGTGCTCTTGCTATGTTTCCGACAGCTTGGGGGACACTAGGCGACAGGACACATCTCTGAGTGGCGATGTGGGTACTTATCTGTATTTGTTTCTGGGTTGTTGTTCCTGCTGTAGTTGAGGTCTGGTGAGTTGGGTGACCATGTTACAGGCCCTCAGACTGGCTGTCGTTGGCGTGCTGCACTCAGCTGGCTTACTCCTTCGGTGCTGGCGACTGACTCCCACGTCCCGGCGAGGGACCCTTGGCAGGTCCCCGCCCCGGCATTCGCCTTCTCAGCGCGGAGTTAAACTGGACTACTCCCACTCGCTCGACATGGCGCTCCTCGTTGAGGTCCACCACTCGACTCCCGTTCTTGGCGTAGGGTTGTAACTGACTCGGCTGATGTCCGCGATCCAGCTCCCGATGCCTGACGCCATGCGCATTCTAGTGTGGCGCTTCCGAGCAGCGCGCCACCTGCTGCTCGTCGCTTTCTGGCGACAGGGTATCACAGACTGACTGTCTCTGCGAACTGACTCTCGGTGCCCGAAGTTATTGGTTAACTGTACCGATACTCAATGTATCTGACTCACTGCAACTGACGTAACTAACATGACTAACATTACTAACTCTGCCAGGGTCCAACCCCCCGCCTCTCGGCATCCCGACGGACTTCCTCTCTCGGTGTGCGATTCTAACTGACGGGGTCGACTGCTCTCACATAACTGATCCCCTCTTGTCTCACAAATTGGCTTTTAAACTATTTCTGCCCCCCACCCCCTTAGAACCTTACAGGTGTCTTCCCTTGTTAGAGGAAGAGGAAAGGGGGAGGTGCTGAACAATGGCCACATCCTCCACATGCCAAAGCTCTTGCTGGTGGAGGGGGAAGGGGGTGACCTGCGGTGCCACTGACAAACCCTGTCAGCGTTTTCTCGGTGCGTATTACCCTTCAGCACGTGTTTTTAATTCTCTCGTGGGCGAAAATCGCCAGACTACCTCATCCTTTCTTTGGCGTGTACACGTTTCACGGGGTTTGCTGGGGGGTGGGGGTAGATGGGACCTTCACCTCAACCTTTACACGTGTCTTTTCTTGGGCAGGTCTGGCTTCGCCACGTTCGTTAATTGTTGCCACGTGTCTTACTGGGAGGCCCGTGCAGGAGGGTCCACACCCTCCGGGTGGGGTATGGCGTGTGTTGTGACAGCTGAGCCTCTACGTTGAATATGGCATGCGTCAAATTACTAAATAATTAATGGTGTTTTTGCCTTAGTGACCCATATTTAAAATTATTTTCTTAGCAATATATCATAAAACCTTAACTCTACAACAATAACAACATACCTAACTTTAGTTACAACACCTCACGAACGTAAACAGATACCCCAAATGTAAACATTACAGTCGGTTGTCGTATAGCCATGTGAACTTGTTTACTTCGGAAGCCTTTCAACTGAACGTGTTTAAATATTGCTTCCTAAACATGTCCACATTAACTAGTTTGGCATGTTGTGTAATCGCAGCCTAAGGTCGATAAAATAACTTACTTAGCCTCAGAAAAATTGAAAAGTACACCATCGTTCGATCTACTAGAATCTGAGTATAGCGCAATGCATAATGTGGATACCCTACATATATTTGCAGCATCGTTTTAGCTTCTATACTATGTGTATGTACATACGTAAAGTTAAAAAAAAAAAACAATTGTCAATGCAATTGAATAACATAGAATTCTGAACACAGCATGATGTTAGAATAAAAAATTGGATTTCGCAATGTCTATTCGCATTCCTTTGTTGTCAAACCATGTTGAAATATAATTCAGCAATATATTGTGGAGAGATGTGGGAAAGCGCAGAAAAACGTACAAATCACATTTAGAATTGACACGTTCTCTCCGCAATAACCCGTGAACATGAGATCAAACATTTTCAAGCACAAAANACGTTACCGAGCGTTACACTTTTTCATAAGTGACTCCCAGCCCAACCTAATTTAAGACGTTGTCACGTCAAAATTGGATTTCGCAATGTCTATTCGCATTCCTTTGTTGTCAAACCATGTTGAAATATAATTCAGCAATATATTGTGGAGAGATGTGGGAAAGCGCAGAAAAACGTACAAATCACATTTAGAATTGACACGTTCTCTCCGCAATAACCTGTGAACATGAGATCAAACATTTTCAAGCACAAAATATTATTTCCACAGTTTTCAAACGAATACATGTACTGTTTTTTTAAACTTCAATCTGAATAGCGAATTTATTCCAGTAANTATTTCCACAGTTTTCAAACGAATACATGTACTGTTTTTTTAAACTTCAATCTGAATAGCGAATTTATTCCAGTAATCATAAATCAAACCCGCAGGCACAACACTTCCCGCAAGCCATGTTTATGCCACTACTTACTGTACAGTCGCAGAGAATTCATAATGGAGGAATTTAATTTTCTGTGATGTATTGGCAACCACTCGCCATCTAACCCATCAATGAATTTTATCACTATTCAATTTGTAAATATGTAAGCATATGTGGTAACTAGAATTTGTGTCTAGCCGGAAACGAATCAACGAGAATAAAATAGGTTGAAAACTAAAAATTATTTTTATATGTTGCATGTCAAATATAACTTAATGCCTCATGTCAGCATCCGAACTGAAATCTCGCCTTCCCAACATTGTGAAGACTGCATTAACTTCTCGCTCTATGTAGTAGTTAAGTTTTTGTATGGGTAGACGTCACATTGAACTCGTCCTCCGCAAAACATTGCAATGCGCCAATGACAAAGATTGATTCAGAGCTCCGCCTACTCCCGGTAAAGCTAGTCATCTGGGTGCCTTTATAAAACCTGAATATCTGATAGAAAAATAACACTCACCCAGATAGGATGTAAGCTGTGACGTTTGATCATGTGTTATTTCTACACACTTAATATTATTTTATTTTATTTTCACTGCGAATTTATTGTTTATACTTACTATTTACATTACAGTTATATTGGCAGAATTCTTTGTTATTTAGTTTCTCTATGTGTTTGTAATGTTTTGCAAAAGTTTGTTTATTGTGTTGCTTACGTCTTTAATTGCAGTATTACAGTTGAGTATGACCCCAGATTGAAATATTTTTAGAAATTAACTTCATGTTTTAATGTAGCATTTTAAGATAGCAGTGTTAAACGCATTGCTAAAATAAATATATTTAAATGTAAATATTTGTCCATAGTTGGCAGCATAGTGCATTATGTAATTAATATAGTGCAAGGGAATTTTTGGAAGTGCTTCGCCTATTTTGCTATGGCAAATTGAAACTGGACTATGATGAAAAATAATCTCTGGTTTTTCTGGAACTTTTAAGTCACCATCTTGGATCTTGAAGATTATTGAAATATATTGGGAAATTGTTAATTATGGTGGATCCTATACTCAAGATTTATTCATGGCATTATGTTAGGCCGGCGATGTGCGCGTGGCGCAAGAGAAGAATGCCCGGGTAATCAACCAGCAGAAAAGGACTCTCTGAATTGCTGCATGTCCTGTCTGATAGCGGTTAAATTGCTATCATGAGCTACTATAACTTCTTGCTCCAGGATAATTACAGTTACAGATAAGTAAAGACTGAAATAAGTTGCAGATGTCAGCAGCTCTATGTAATATGATTTCTCTAATATAGTCCTCAAGAATTCTGCAAAACCCTTTCTCTATAGCCTTCCTTGTAAAATTTGTCAACACTTCCTTCAGAAGAAGAGATATAATGCATCTACCTAAATATTTTATAAATAAGCTTAACCGAGACAAGAAGAAGTTTTGACTGATTAATGGAGTAGAACCAAGTGAGATTTTTTTTTATTGGACATTGAATAATATTTTNACAAGAAGAAGTTTTGACTGATTAATGGAGTAGAACCAAGTGAGATTTTTTTTTATTGGACATTGAATAATATTTTCCCTAGTGTTAAAGGACTAATTTAAGCAGCCAAATGTCAACTGTAATTATAATTATATTCTGATTTGAGCGTACAATTAAATTTTAGCTGCATGTATTCTTTTCTCTGAACATTTTTTGTTTATGTATCTTCACTAAAATTTCAGTCGTAATAATTAAACGCTCCTCAATTATTGAACTTCTTTCTTCGTTGGCAGTTTGTGCAGTAGTGGTATTTTTTTTATATTATGAATATAATGTTGCTTATGATTGATATATTGTTAATGTGTTCGTTCTNTTATGATTGATATATTGTTAATGTGTTCGTTCTACTATAATTTATTATACTATTACTTTCACTCCAATATACAAGTTACTTATATGTCAACTTGGTTCGCTAACAACTACTCACTAGCATCACATACCACATGCTGTATCCATTGCAATGTCTACAAATAGTGGGGTATTGAAAAACAACCTTTTGACCTACACACCCCGCGCTATACTGTTTCATTTCCAGTGGAGCCCATCCGTGAGGCCTTTCCTCAATATTATCGAGTTATTACATTGTGCAGCGTCCTACCCTAACCCATACCCTATACACATGTTTTCTTTACAAATGTGGCAAGCTTGCTTTTTTACTTGAATCTGCCTTGTCGAGCAAGCTTTATCATATCATGTTCGGTTCAATCTTAATTCAAGCCTAATTTCTCACTACTGGCACACATTTGCCAATAGCAAGCTTGAAATTGACTTGAATTATGCTTATAGCTTGTCAATGCAAGTTTGCAACAATTTTTACTAATCAAGCTTGCTACAAACTTGAGTCATGGAGACTAGTTAACTTGATTCAAACTTGTTTCAAACTAGTTGACTTGCACAGCAGGATTGCTTCAGTCTTACAGGTTTGTCATAACAAGACTGCCTGCTGTAACATTAAAATTTTTAATTTCAACACAATGCGAATAAGTTATAATGGTATTGAATTTTGGCAGAAAACTTCGTCTTAAATAATTTCTCACGGCAGAAAACTGAACAGAAAAATAAAATAAATCACAATAAATATTTAAACCCGAAAAGTTTAAAACTATTTTATCCCCAAAGCAAAATATGGAAGTTCCAAATGCGCATGCATGAAGATAGTTCGAATATTCGCTTTAGTGCTCGCAGAAATTAACTTTTAAAACAAAGAATGGCAAATGTAATATTTGACATGATTTTCATTCTTTATTTTCATTCATTCTGAAAGGTTTACATGCTTGGCTCTCTTTAGAAAGATTCGTGAATATCAAAAGTTTTAATTTTCACTCTGTATTTAATTCCAGTTTTACTATGTTGGACATACATATTTTCCTCTGTACGGGGAAAACTTTTCAGCCATAACTACGAACTGAAATTTTTAGTTTCTATTTTATAATTGTTTTAACGGGCACTGCAATATGAAGCTATCTAAAAAAATTTAATGAAATATAAACCAGTTCGTTAGAGCACCTAACTACAAATTTTTTCACCGTAATCTGAAAAACGCGCTGCATTTCAGCGAACTATTTCGAACCCATACGTATTTCTGTGGCTTTCTAGTGCTAGTAGAACAGCAGCAATGTTATCTGCAACATCCAAGTTGCAGTGCACGTGAAAAATCCCACCTTGCCCAGTTTTTTTGCTGCCTAGTTGGCTGTAGGCCAGTGCGAGTAAATCATGAGGAAACACCAGCCATTGGGAGATATCTAGTATTGTTTTTACAGTCAAGAGAGAGAGAGGTGCCTAGCGGGCTATTGCTCGGCTCGCCACATATCTGGGCCAGTGGTTCATCCCGAGGGTTTGTGCGGTGTGGGGCAGGGATGATGGTGCGGCAGGTGTGCATCCTCCGGCCGTTGTAACAAGCGCCTCGTAACAGCCACTCGGCTCTCGCGGCACTATCGCTCACGGAATATTGTTTCCAAAGCCACCTCGCTCTCGCACCTCCCCGCCCCCTCCCCTCTTCCTCGTGCTGGTAGAACGACGTGCGGGTAATGCCGACATTTTATCTCTTCAGCGTCGCAAAGTACCTTGCCGTAGAACATGCGTTTGCAGGCCGGCTCCAGAATCAGGGAGAAGTTATGGACTCAGGCTGTTCACGGCAAAGTTAACATTTTTGAAATGAACTTTTGAAAAAAAAATCACTACTTGTTGACTGCCTTTATATTCGCTGTTAGCTGTTAATTGAGAACTTTTCAAAGCCCTGCTTGAGATCTTATTTTTTACATATTTGGTATCCTTTCCCCATTTATAAAATTTTGATACTCCGACTTTATCAATGCGCCAGTCAAATATAAACGTCAAAGTGTCAAAAAACAAAATAGGTTACCAATGTGTCGATTTGTACTTGAATGAGCTTAAAGAAAAAAACAATTAGATTTGTCANCAAAAAACAAAATAGGTTACCAATGTGTCGATTTGTACTTGAATGAGCTTAAAGAAAAAAACAATTAGATTTGTCATATTTTTAAAACATTACACTCGCAATAAAACGCCAAGACTTAGAACTATTTTACTAAATTTGTTGCCAACTTGACAAGGAGACCGAATTATAGTTTGAACGGTAGCATATATGCAGTTAACGGGCAGTGATTATTTTCAAAGGTTGATTTCAAAAGTGTTCACTTTACCGTGAATTGTCTGCACACCGGTATGCAGGCTGGCAGTTAAGTTACCAGCGAGCTAAGAAAAATATGTCTTAAATCTTGAAACTGCATTGCGAATGTAATGTTTATTTACGTTTATGGCATAACAGCACGAATTTTGGATATTCCTACTAGTAAGACTTTTAGGTTTCCAAATATTTCAATTTTCACTTGACTGGCGCATGAATACAGTCACTAGGTCCTTGGCAATGTGTATCTTACATAAAGCGGAAGGATACAAAATATTGAGAAATGCAGATCTCAAGCAGGGCTTTCAAAAGTACTCAGCCGTGAACAACCTATACTGGTTCTGTGTGTTACGGGGGCCGCGGTGACTGAGCGGTTAACCTGTTCCCTCTCACCAAGGCGAACCGGGTTCAATCCCCGGCCAGGTTACACCCGGATTTTCGTACGTGGGAATCGTGCCGGACGATGCCACTGGTCGGCGGGTTTTCTTGGGGATCTCCCATTTCCCCGCCCACTCATTCCGGTGCTGCTCTATACTCACCTTAATCATCCTGATCGGCTTTCAAGACCTCGCTGTTAAGAGCCCCCCAAATCTCTGCACTCTTCGCCGTGTGTGTTAGGCTGCTCGTGAAGCATGGAACGACACCAACCTTTACTACTTCTATGCATGGAGGCTATAATGAATGAGAGGATGGGAATGTTAATAAGGGATTTCGACAAAAAAGGGGAATATTCATGGGGCGATATGTAACCAGTGTTTCTGAACCGCAAATACGAAAATAGCTCTAGGTGGGCGACCTTGATAAGTGTTAAAGCCTCGAAAACTTNAATGTTAATAAGGGATTTCGACAAAAAAGGGGAATATTCATGGGGCGATATGTAACCAGTGTTTCTGAACCGCAAATACGAAAATAGCTCTAGGTGGGCGACCTTGATAAGTGTTAAAGCCTCGAAAACTTAGGAATTGAGGGTAATAAGACTAAATAATTATTTCTCGCGTGCTGATTAATAATCAGTAGTTAAGAAGTTTCTTTCCCGTGTCACAGAGTTGTATGCATCATAAAGTTGATAACATGCATTATTTACACGAAATAGTTCTACTAGAACGTCAGGTTGTGCAGTCGGGGCAGACATTTAGAGCTCGTTCTTAATAAGCGTATACCGACTTTAAAAGTTGGTGTATTCCGTAAGGTAACCACGCTTTGTCGGTGTAGTTTATCTACATCGTGTATTTTGCTGTCTTCCTTTATCCTATTCCTGTTCGCAGTGGAGCAAACAACACTGCNTGTAGTTTATCTACATCGTGTATTTTGCTGTCTTCCTTTATCCTATTCCTGTTCGCAGTGGAGCAAACAACACTGCGAAAGAAAATGTTTGCCTTCTTGACAAACGTCGATGGTTTGAGTAACATGCTGTTTTCGAGCACTCGTCTCTTTTCTACGCATCTCAATTTCCTTTTGTTCAAATAACATCTTTTTTTTTTCAACGCATATACACGGGATACTGTCTGCTCTTGTTCTCGCTATTCACCGGGGTATACTTGTCAGACGTCACGTAAACAATGTGTTTGACCGCGTGGTACATATTTGCATCCAGGAAGTCACGGACCAGATTCCGACCGACTACGCTGAAGGTTCTACCGGACGTAGTTTCCCATCCAAACTCCAAGAAAATGTCAGGACAGGCCCTCAATATACTGAATAAAGGTAGTTTTCACACATGGTTTAGCATCTGAATCACGAGAAAATCCTAACGCATTTCCTTTGATACGTGCGTTCCCGATTTCTCAACAACTAAATTGGGTCCCTGGATCTTATGTGTGCATAAGTGTAAAGTTTATTATTAAAATAGAGATCATTTGGGAAACGGTGTATGTGTATAACGCTCTTGTTCGCGCACACATTTTCCTATTCTCGGTGCACTTTATCATAGGCAATCGATGTGCCTCTTGTCGACGATGGAAATCAAGGTAAGATATTTGAATGAGTCGTGCAATACGAACAAGGGATTGAGTAGATTATGATCAATAAATATATCTATATATCTATTTCTAGGAGTACCAACCCCACTGTGTATATGTGCCTGAAAATATGAATATGTCTGTTTTAGGTTCTTTATATCTTCTGTGTAATATTCGTTGTGTCATTCAGAGTTAGCTAGATGTTTTTCAATATTCCGTCCTCGGTGCTCGTTATTTGCACATATTTTGAAGAGAGTAACCGTGGTTTGTGTTGTTAACATTCAATCCTTGTCTGTTCGGTGAATTTAATTGTTACCGTTTATTTTGGTATCGATGTTTCATGTAATTACCAATTTTGTTATATATGTCTAATTATTTAAACTTTCTGGGTAGTATATGAATATTTACGTAAATAAAAACTACGTCATACACTTACGATTACGCAAAAAGGTTTTAATGACGACCATTATTATTGTTTTGATTTTACTTTGAAATTTTAGAAAAGAGAAATAATGATTTTATTGTTAACCAGAATATCTCTTTGTTAGTGTGTTAATAAACATTTGTTTGCAATCCATGCAGTGCAAATAACAAGCTAGTTATATACCGGCTGAGTAGTTATTTCAACAACTAATACAATTTAAAGCTCGTCAGAACACCGTACAAACTATCTATAAGCGAAATCGATAGCTTGTCTGAATCCAAATGGAAGGAATTTATTCACTGTCAAAAAAAGTTTTTTTTTTATCAGGCTGTAAGAGGGCAAACGCGTTAGTTATTTCTGCCCGCCATTCCCCTCCACTCCCCGGCGGCTAGAGATAATGGGAGCACACCTTGAAGTGACTAACAAGTGGCGTTGGAGTGGGCAGATGGGGTCCAGTTAGTAACGACAGTTTTCCTGGAAGCTTTGTGACGCAACGCGCCATATAGTGATTTCGAGGATTCATCACACTTTTTGGATCACACCTTTAAAAAATAACCCCAGTCATCACGTGTTTGGTTGTTTACTGAATACGTAATTAATCACAAGTGTTTTATACTTGCGTTAACATAATAATACCATTTTTTTATTAAATTCAACTTTCACTTTTTTTTCTATAAGTTATATTTAATTAATAACTAATATGAATAAAAACAGGGAGGAAATAAGGGTGTCTGTAATACCTGGTAAGAAATAGTTTTTATGCATAATAATATTACACTGAGTGAGCACGAATACGGTGCGCTGTCCCTTCGGTGTAATTTTCTATACTCGGTTAAGCTTTGTTTGCACGAGGTGGAGAAACATCCTGGAAGTAGAACTTCAGCAGTGCTTCAGAAAAGTTGGAAGTAACCGTGAATGGACTATACGCGTCTAAAGCTGCCCCCTGGATTTTGAGTATATTTTATTGTTTCGTGACAATCGATATGGCGTGATTTTTTAAGCATAATTATGAAACTTCTAACTTAAAATCTTTACTCGTACAAATTAAAAATTTTTTTTAACACAGTTTGGTTTTAGCTAAGATTTTTACTTAATTCACACAAGTTATATTTTATTGTTTCTTTGAAACCAGACACTTGGTTCATCAGAGGTAAAAGTTAAACTTCTAGCTATATTGATAGTAAATTTTATCTTAAAAGTTAAAATTTAAATGCGGATGAACTACGTGACAAATTCCGGAAGAATATTTATTCTTCATGACATTCAAATAATATGAGCTATTATATTCAGCTGTATATTAATAAATCAATGCAGATTTCTTCAATTTAGGAATATGTAAGGAATAAAATATAAACTTCTAAGACTTANTGTATATTAATAAATCAATGCAGATTTCTTCAATTTAGGAATATGTAAGGAATAAAATATAAACTTCTAAGACTTACAGCCTGTTTTATTCATTAAAAAAACCACAATTATCATATTTGTTAAACTATTGTTTCATGTCCCCAAAAAAATTCTAATATGCTAAAAAATGTAGAAAATAATTTTACTCTCTTGAACACCCTTAAAACAACCTACACTGTCGGAGCCACAGAACAGTCAACAATGTTCAATGAAAAATAATACATCAAAATAATATTAATAACTTATATTAATCAATAAATGTACCTTATCACAACAAAGAACTTTATTAGATGTTTTCTCAGCTCGGCTTGTGAAAGGCGACACGCCTGAGTTTGCACCTCGCCACAACATACTTTTTAATAAGTTTTCTACGTATCTACGTATATCTTCAAGTAAAGTCTGTCACCCGTAACAACGAAACAGGGAACCTTCTGTACGTGATATGGAACTCATTTTCGTGGATTATCGATATCGATTTACTCTCTGGGGCCCGTCTCTATTGTTTTCCTTTATTCCTCGCTATTATTTGCTCTCTTGCTTCCTGTTACGACAGTGCCAGCTGCAAATGAGTAATCTGCAGTTTGATTTTTCTTCTTCTGAAGTTTCTCATATTAAACACAAGCTAAAATTGCGTGAATTCTGCTAGCTTAATCAATTCAATTTTGGAGTGAAGAAAAAATTTTAATAAGTCAGATACGTAATTAAAATCATTGTAGTCCATATAACAGGAAGTCGCCACATCCTTAGCACTGTAGCTATCGAAGAAATAACTTTTAAATACAATAAAGAAAGTTTAGTGAAGTCGACTTGAAATACCCATTAACTAAGTAAACACGCATATTTCGGATTCAACGAACTTCGCAATTCGCCATCGTTTTAAATCTTCTCAAATTCACGAAAATTCCAACGTATAAAGAAGTGGTAACATGACGGAAACTACTTTTGTTTCTGTAGCGCCTTTATTTTTCTTGCAAAAGCTTTTAATAAAAAGTGAGTTAGTGTAAATTTGTATGTCAAATGATCACGTATTTATAAACATATATATAAAGATACGTTGTATACATACACATATAAAGCCACTTCTTAACTCCTGTTAATCACGAGATAATTTAATTACATAAACCCAAACCTGAACTTTCACCTCAAAACTTGCATCCTTTCCTTAGACGGTATTTGAACTCGATACCCTTCGCTTGAATTGCTACCCGAAAAACTACCTTACGGTGGCATTTTGATATTTCTTGAATTAATAAAGTTTTTTATTTTTTTATCCTTTGCTAGCCACTGATATTGTGGGAACATTGTTTACAATTAATACTTTTAAGTATGTAATAAGTTATGTGATATTTTTCCAAATTCAACAGCTACCCAAACTTACGTGTTTGGTTAAAAACCAAAAGTAGTATACGGTTAAACCAATTCAAGTTGGCATTAAACATATGTGACAGTGTTTCTTCATCGTCAATATTTGGATTTTTTCCTCACATTATCACATAAGAGAGACAAGGTTGTAGCAAATAAAACCACGAAGTAGACGATAAATAGAAAAGAAAATGATAAATACGACGACGAGCCTGTATGAAGTAAGTAGTGACATCCCATCACTGCACTACGTGGGAAAAAAAACAATGTACGAAATAAAAAAAGTTAGGAAGTGTCAGGATCGATACATGAGACCAGTATCACAATGTAGTGGTCGGGACCAAGTGAGATAAGAGATATCATTTGTATTGTCACGTGATTTTCCACCTAAGTAGTTATACTGTTCCTGAACTTAACGTTTCACAGCTTGTACATGAACAAACAGTGGAGAGTTTCTAGGCAGATGAGTGCTGGGTGAAAACGGTAAACATTTGTATAAAATGATCCATTGTCAGAGCAGATCTCATGTAGCGGAATTGGTTATATTGACTATCAGAATAAGGTAGACAAAAGCTATACTGAATCAAAATTTCATTCGTAATATACACTATTATTGTTAGCTATTGTTACACATCTGAGTCCAGCAGTAGGTTACCCAAACGTCTTGTATCTCATCAATTCTGACTGGCTAAAAGTTCTTCAGTTGTTCATATTTCACCCTATGTCACCGACGGAGATGACATGAGACCATAAATAATTCCGACAACTCTAATAGTCACATTTTATTGTTCGTTTCCTCTCTAATGCTCTTCATACCACAGCGAGGCTAGTTCAGAGATTTTTCTGTGTATCCAAGTGACCCATGATTTTTGAAGTGAAATCACTTCGACGCGTCGACATCATATACCTATTTGGTAAATTTCGGGCTCTATGTTGGTGTTTGTTTTATAAATAGCGGTGTATAATGGGTAAGGTTGTTCAAAAGCATAATTTGTGAAGTTGGCTTCATCTGTGAAGAACATTTTTGGTGTAAGCTTCCACCTTCAACATATCGCAGCAAAATCATATTCCAGATTTCCAAGCACGTATCTCCGTTCGCTGGTACCGAAGTCAGCGTCTGCCATGAGCTGTAGAGAGTGGAGGAGTTTTTCGTGTAAAGCGTGCGTTTAATATCCATTTCGAGTCGAGTGCTTCGTTTGCTAGTTACCGCGTCAACTCTTTCGCGCTCCAGTGATGCATCTCCATGCCTGAGTGAGAGCAGCCATCTTGTCCCCGCGTCTGGCTTCGTCGCTGCGAGTAAACCAATTTCCTGTAGTCACTGTTCCAGTCGTGGATACGTGCTGTATACTGTATTTTATGCATGTGCTTAACTATGTGTTTTCGTATACATATTATACAAGATTTTCCATGCATTAGACGTCCAAAATGAGCGGGAAGATAGAGGGGGCCCAAGACCAACAATAATGCCAGTTATATATGTGTCTCGGTCTCGTTATGGACCGTTTCAACGTTACAATATTTTTTGTTCTTTTTCTACTCTACTTAAATTCACTTCAAGAATTTCATGATTGTGACAACCGTTCCGGTGAAGCGATAACGAACGGTAAATCTGACTTTGAGAAAGAGGCGGGACGATCTTTTTTTAATAGATCAACTGCGTAAAAACCAATAATTGTGTTAGCCAATTAGGAATTAGCGAAAACTTCACCTGATCACCTTTTTGTACAACATCAATAGAATTTCGTAGGGAACTTGCTGTTTCTGCCGTCCGTTGCAGCGTGCTCTCGTTAGCTCAGAGTTAAATATATTGGTAACCGCGAACATATAAGTTGTTCGCGGTTAATTTAGCACTATTGAAATCTACCTATGAAAAATGTAATTGTCCCTAACTACATATATTGGCACACTCGCGCCGACTGGGATGTGCGTAGTAAAGTTGGAAACATCAGAGGGAAAGTAATTCCATATCTTAACGTTAAATTAAAAGAGTTAGGTAAACGTTTGTGAAAAATGAAATTATTTATTTTATTTTCTGGTTTATAATGGACGTAAGTGTGTTAATTATACAATTTGTAAAATATTTACCTTTCAAATTATTTGATAGTTTCACTTGACCGACGTCTGAATAAAGTGATGAAGCCCATAACAATGTTAATCTTGCATATGGCAGAAAAACACGCAATGTGCATACAAGTAGATCTTAAGTACGGCTTTAAAAGTGCTCATTTTACCGTTAACAGGCTTTATCGTGGATGGACCGGTGCTAAACTTCACATGTCTATGTGAAAGAATAAGCCAGCTGGGTTCACCGCGAACATGAACTGGTGGAGGAAACGGGTTTGCTACGATAAAATCACGGAACAACAGCAACGTCCGACGTGTTCCCGTTAGCCCCGGCGGGAACGGAATATGGTTTGCCGAGGCGGGAGGTCAGTAGTCCGGTTAATGCATCANCATTTGATAGTTTCACTTGACCGACGTCTGAATAAAGTGATGAAGCCCATAACAATGTTAATCTTGCATATGGCAGGAAAAACACGCAATGTGCATACAAGTAGATCTTAAGTACGGCTTTCAAAAGTGCTCATTTTACCGTTAACAGGCTTTATCGTGGATGGACCGGTGCTAAACTTCACATGTCTATGTGAAAGAATAAGCCAGCAGGGTTCACCGCGAACATGAACTGGTGGAGGAAACGGGTTTGCTACGATAAAATCACGGAACAACAGCAACGTCCGATGTGTTCCCGTTAGCCCCGGCGGGAACGGAATATGGTTTGCCGAGGCGGGAGGTCAGTAGTCCGGTTAATGCATCANTGTGTTCCCGTTAGCCCCGGCGGGAACGGAATATGGTTTGCCGAGGCGGGAGGTCAGTAGTCCGGTTAATGCATCAACGTGAGATGCCTATCTGCTTATTTACGTGTGACACCGATGGTCAATTAACCATGTGCATTTAAAATTCCTTTTAATTCAGAAATTACTTATTCCTATCTAGTCGAACTACAAAATGTCAGTACTATGCAATCTTTATAATTTCTAATTGAAAAAATGAGGTTGATTCATCACAATTAAAATTAGGCAAATTTCAATTTATGTTTATAAATCCTCCACTAACATTTACTCTAGGTTCAGAAATTATGTACACATTTATTTTTATTAGAGATAATGATCTGGCAGGCAGCACTGGCGTATTCAAAGAAAAATCTGCTAAAACTCAGAATTTTGTAAAATGGTGAAAACCTCGAAAATATTTTACTCAACAATTATTAATATTCCTTGAAAAAAATATTTGTAATATTGACTTAGTAGTTCTGCTGTAGAAACGAGGAACGACGCATTGAGGTTGCTCTGAGCATTTTTTTTTTACTGTAATGCCTCTGTGATCTCGTGTTTGTTCCTCTGCGTTTATGGTGTAAATTTTTGTTAGATCTGTAACTCAAAAATCTTGTCGGTGGCATTTCCTCTAATAACCATCTGATTTTTAGGCTTTCATGCAGAGATTGTTTAGAAAGCGTGATTACCGCAGTAACGCTAATCAAAATAGAATTGATGAGGACTCATTAAAACANTGCAGAGATTGTTTAGAAAGCGTGATTACCGCAGTAACGCTAATCAAAATAGAATTGATGAGGACTCATTAAAACACATAATTATTAAGGGAAAACGCTTAAATCAGTGGTGTGTGGTGAGCTGTTGCAAGGTAAGCTGTGGTTTGCTCANCACATAATTATTAAGGGAAAACGCTTAAATCAGTGGTGTGTGGTGAGCTGTTGCAAGGTAAGCTGTGGTTTGCTCAGTGCTATACCTAATCGTTAGCAAGTTTACACATCGGCCACAGTAAATACATAATGGGGATTCTAAGGCACAGTCTGCAGGCATATGAGGTCGGATGGACATGTCATCTTGAATTTCCGCCATTTTGTAATGTTCATAGCATGTATTTACCTCAAATTTTTATTTATATTCTAAAATTTACAGATATACGGACTCGTATTTTCAAGGATTATGAGATTACAAAGTCATAACCATCGATTTGGTAAAGCATTATTTTATAAAATAAAATATATGTATTATATTTTATATATTTGTATTTAACTTTAACAAACAAGTGTATCGAGTGACATGTCTAGAGTTAGGTATTTATTTAGAAAGATAANTATATTTGTATTTAACTTTAACAAACAAGTGTATCGAGTGACATGTCTAGAGTTAGGTATTTATTTAGAAAGATAAGAATATGTCATCAGAAAATATGATTACGTGACTATGACAACTGCCATATTGGATTTTATAAGCATACAAATATATTAGTAAATTTAACAGTAGTGACACAGGAGGAACACATGGCGGACATCTCGGATGACGTCACGTATAAAACTTCCTTCTCTTGCATTCCTTCCTGACGGTGGCATTTTGTCNTATATTTGTATTTAACTTTAACAAACAAGTGTATCGAGTGACATGTCTAGAGTTAGGTATTTATTTAGAAAGATAATAATATGTCATCAGAAAATATGATTACGTGACTATGACAACTGCCATATTGGATTTTATAAGCATACAAATATATTAGTAAATTTAACAGTAGTGACACAGGAGGAGCATATGGCGGACATCTCGGATGACGTCACGTATAAAACTTCCTTCTCTTGCATTCCTTCCTGACGGTGGCATTTTGTCAGCCAGTACCGGCGGCCACCTTGTTCCCTACTTCATACTATTGCATTCCACCCTAATCTCTTCACAAAAATCATGCTCTTGCATTCAATGCTACGGTTTTTTCTCAGAGTCTTCCCAAATCCATGCCACAACGCCCCGACTGGTCCCTACTTCATGCTCTTGCATTCCATCCGAATGGGGTTTTCTCAGAGTCTTCCCAAATCCCTGCCACAAAGCCCCGACTATGGTCGGCAGGATCTCGTCTCTGATTGGCTACGCGAGGTTATCACCCCTGCCAGTCACTGACACGACGGCCCGACTACAGTCGAAAGGATCTCGTCTCTGATTTGGTTACGCGAGGCTCTCACACCTGCCAGTCCCTGCCAAGACGCCCCGACTGCGGTCGAAATAATCTCGTCTCAAATTGACTACATGAGACTTTCGGAAGGGTCTCGTCAAGCGGGAGGGTTTTCTCCGAGTCTTCCAGAATTCGAATACCTTGTTCCTTGCTCGTGCACCCTATGTGTATTTATAAGCATAGTTGACCATAATTTCCGAACCATTTAAGATTCAGTCACCAAATTCGTAACATATGTATCACTCCCGACAACAAATATGACTGCACGATAATGTATGCCCTATGCGAACTTGTAAGCATAGTAGACCATAATCGCCGAACCATTAAGATACAGTGACCAAATTTGTAACATATGCATCACTCCCGACAACGAAAATGACTGCGACGTCTTTTATGCCCTATGTGAACTCATAAGCATAGTTAGCCGTAATTTCCGAACCATTTAAGATAGTCATCAAATTCGTAACTTACGCATCACTCTCGACAACGAATATGACTGCAGGGTTATTTATGCCCTATGTCCACTTATAAGCATAGTTGGCCGTAATTTTCGAACCTTTTAAGATAAAGACACCAAATTTGTAACATATGCATTACTCCCGACAACGAATGCATGGTAATTTATGCCCTATGTGGACTTATTATTAGGAGAAAGTCCCCTAGTGGTGGACGCCTAAGGTTTTCAGAAAATAAAAAAAACCTGCTTCGAGAAATTACAATTAATTTTGAATTGACTTCGTCAACAAAGTTTAAAATTAAAATAAATTAACAAAAAATTCAACTTCTGCATAAACAAACTTAAAAACTTAAATCAAACTTTGGTAAAATAAGTTGCAATCACTGCAAGTGGCACCTAGTACCGGACGGACTTAACTTAGACCCCCCAGCGCCGGACATCTTAAAAACATCGTGCATCGATCGCATATGTAGGCATCTGAACATTCTGGGATGTCTGCAGATGCTTCATGAGCCCACCCATGGCAGCTGGAGCACTGTATCCAGTCTTCGTCGTGGTCCTCTAAGCACACTACGCAAGTAGTTCCTATGTCAGATATTTGAGTTAACGGTTCCTTGTTCTTTGCTTTATTTTCACTTTTTCCTCTAACCTTTAAACCTTTGGTTTGTTTCCCCTTCTCATGTACAGCTGTTCTAAACGTATTACCCATTCCTTTATTTTTGCCCTTGACGTTCTTTTCATTCTCTTTTTCTTAAACAGCAATTTTTTATGGAAAGTTAGAATATCACTTTTTCACATTTTCTCTTCCGAGCAACTGATCGTTTTTTTGGCAGCATCTGGCAATGGTGACAAACCAAGGACAATCTGGACAACATCTGGATCAAAGCTAGTCGATGGCTTGGGACTGTTGATTGTTGAGGCTCTCAGCGATATGTCAGGATGTCTCTGCATGAAATCGTAGTAAAAATGCTTACCAGCAGCACCTTTCTCTTTATTAAATCGATGAGGAATCTTCAAAACTTCAGCCAAGTCAAAAACAAACTTCAGAAACTCNAACTTCAGCCAAGTCAAAAACAAACTTCAGAAACTCCTTCCTCATCAGCGGCAGACATCTATTGGAAAAATCTTTCACGTGTTCCACTAAAACTTCTTCGTACTCGAGTGAGAAGGTGTTAGTGAATCTACCGATCTTTGATTGCAACGTTACTTCTTTTCCACGGTTCAATAACGATGTTTTATCACGCAGAGTGCTTTTTGGAACGTTGTAGCACAACGAAGCGGTTCGCAAACTCATTTCTTTGGACAAAACCTTGTCTATCGCAGTTTGTAAACTTGGTTGGTCCCATTTTCCTTTCTTTTTCGTCTCTTCCGTTTCGATTTTTCTCCGTTCTTCTATCCTCTAAAACAACGTACAACAATTATTATAAAAAATATATATAATTGCGAGAAAAACAACTTGTTTACTGTCCGGCGTTAAGGGATGACTTTGTGTCGGGTACCAGGGGCAAAGAATCCCCAAAATTACGTGTTTTTACCAAAACGAGTTTGGAAATTAACAAAATCTTTCACAAACTTCGATTATTCATGGAACACTACGTGTAATAATAATTACAATAAACATTTAAACACAAAAACATAGCAGTAATACTAACTTCGATCCTACGTGACGCAGTGTATTCCCACCAAAAGCAGCAACCGACCGCTCCCACCTTGGCCTCGCGCGTCACTGGCAAACCGCGTCCCGCGACCGTGTATCGCTACGCTCCCCCGCGCCCCTTTCTCAGGTTTTTGAAACTACCGCGTTGCGACTTGCCGAGATAGTACGAGTGTCCGATACTAGGTGCCGTCCGGCGTTACGGGACTTCCCCCTATAGTTGACCATAATTTCCGAACTGTTTAAAATACAGGCACCAAAATCGTAAAATAGACGTCACCTCCCTCAACTAAAATGATCACAGAGTCATTTATATCCTAACAGAAATTATAAGCATAGTTGGCTGTAATTTCCGAACCATTTAAGATACAGTCGCCAAATTCTTAACATACAAATCACCCCCATAAACGAAAATGATCGTTGGGTCATTTATACCCTATGCATACTTATAAGCATAGTTGGCTGTAATTTCCGAACCATTTAAGAAACAGTCACCAAATTCGTAACATATGCATCACTCGCAACAACAAAAATGACTGCAGGGTCATTTATGTTCTACGCTTACTTATAAGCATAGTTGATAATAATTTCCGAACCATTTAAGATACAGTGACCAAATTTGTGACATATTCATCACTCCCGATAACGAAAATAACTGCAGGGTCATGTTTGCCCTATGTGAACTTATAAGCGTAATTGGCTGTAATTTCCGAACCATTTAAGATACAGCCACCAATTTCATAACATAGGTATCACCCCGACGATGGAAAGTGGCGCAGTATCAAGTATGCCCTATGCCCATTAGTAAGCATCATTGACTGTAATTTCCTAATTGTTAACGATACAGCCACCAAATTCATAACGTAGGCATCGCCCCCGACTCTACCTGGCCTGGCCGACATTGTGCGATCAACTAACGTCATGAGAATCTGTAAGGCAGCCTAGGTGGCCGGCCGGCAGCGCGGGCACCCTGCAGATCTTGACAAGTCGAAGGGATGGCACATAACACTAGCAGAGGGAGAGAGACGCGTCAGTCTCCAGGGTGGCAGACCAGCCGAGTCACACATGCACTTCCCTTTATTAGAGGAATTTAGAAAAAAAGAAATGGTCAAAGTTATTTTGTTTTAAATATTGTATACTTGCACTTATTTTTAAAGATTAAGAAAAAACATGCGAACACTCTGAGAAAACCCATTTGCCCCTATTCGCAATAGCAGGAACCGCGATGNTAAAGATTAAGAAAAAACATGCGAACACTCTGAGAAAACCCATTTGCCCCTATTCGCAATAGCAGGAACCGCGATGGCTTACAACCTTCACCTATACCTTTGGCCATTATTTCGGAAGACACACTAGAGATGAAGGGGAAAAACCTACATTTTTTTCCTAATACAATCATGGGAACATACTGAGTAAATAAATTTTCCTCGCTCACAACAGCAGGAACCATGACAACAAGCAACCATTACATTGACCTTGCATGACATCATGCGCCCTTGACCTTTCGCCACCATCNTAAAGATTAAGAAAAAACATGCGAACACTCTGAGAAAACCCATTTGCCCCTATTCGCAATAGCAGGAACCGCGATGTCTTACAACCTTCACCTATACCTTTGGCCATTATTTCGGAAGACACACTAGAGATGAAGGGGAAAAACCTACATTTTTTTCCTAATACAATCATGGGAACATACTGAGTAAATAAATTTTCCTCGCTCACAACATNTCCTAATACAATCATGGGAACATACTGAGTAAATAAATTTTCCTCGCTCACAACAGCAGGAACCATGACAACAAGCAACCATTACATTGACCTTGCATGACATCATGCGCCCTTGACCTTTCGCCACCATCTCGAACAAAATCTACCGCTAAAAAAAAAAGGATCGTTTTTTATTTTAAAATCGCAGAAAAATTATAAGACCTTGGCATCGCCTTCGGCAAAACTGAATATTTGTAATGGTCCCAAAGACAGGATCATGCCTCCGTTTTCAGTCAACAAGGTGCTACGATTTTTCTGATATTTTTTAATTTTCTACAAAAAAAAATCCTTTTTTTTTTTTGTTTTAGGGCGTATATTTTATTTGACGTGGTGACCAAAGGTCAAGGTCTGATGACATCATCCAAGATCAGGTCAAGACTAGCAGTCGCTCAGAAGGATCCGAGTTGGTAGACACCTGCGCTACCAGACGACAAGGATGGCGGTGGGCGATTGTCAAGTGCGTGCGAGCCGATGAGTATGTGTGTGCTATTTCAGACCCTACACTCANCAGAAGGATCCGAGTTGGTAGACACCTGCGCTACCAGACGACAAGGATGGCGGTGGGCGATTGTCAAGTGCGTGCGAACCGATGAGTATGTGTGTGCTATTTCAGACCCTACACTCCTCCATGGAATTTTAACTTTGTAATTCAGTTGTATGTGTACCTTTAGTTTCTTTTCATGTGTGGACGGTTGATACATGTTCCCGAACTTCAACGGTTTGTAAATTCTGACCAACTATGCTTATAACAGGACTTATGACCTACGTGTCCGTATCTCCTTGATTGCAGTCAGAAGTGATAGCTGTGATATGATTTTGGAGGTCGTAGCTTCGGTGGGTGAGAAATGTCGGGCGACTATGATTATAAGAGGGCTTAAAATATNCTATTTCAGACCCTACACTCCTCCATGGAATTTTAACTTTGTAATTCAGTTGTATGTGTACCTTTAGTTTCTTTTCACGTGTGGACGGTTGATACATGTTCCCGAACTTCAACGGTTTGTAAATTCTGACCAACTATGCTTATAACAGGGCTTATGACCTACTTGTCCGTATCTCCTTGATTGCAGTCAGAAGTGATAGCTGTGATATGATTTTGGAGGTCGTAGCTTCGGTGGGTGAGAAATGCCGGGCGACTATGATTATAAGAGGGCTTAAAATAGATTTGTCCCTACCACCCTGTTTGTCATCGGAGATGATGCGTATGATATGAATTTGGTGACTATAGGTTTTGTGGGTGGGAAATGGCAGCCAACTATGCTTATATGAAAGTCTAAGGTGCAGCGGTCCTTTTAGTCATCGGAAGTGATGCCTATGTTATGAATTTGGTTACTATAGACTCGGGGTGAGAAATGGTTAACCAACTATGCTTATACGATGGCTTAGGTTGTATTTGACACTACCATCCTATTTGTTGTCGATGGCGATTTCTATGATCTGGATTTTTCTACGATAGCTTTTGTGGGTGGGAAATGGTGGTTGGTTATGTTTACAAGATGTCTTAAAGTTTACTTGACCCTACCACCCTGTTCTTAATCAGAAATAATGTTTATGATATGAATTTGGTGCCTATAGCTTCGTTGGGTGCCAAATGGTGGGCGACTATGCTTATAATTGGGCTTAGGGTGTTCTTGACCCTGCAGCCCTGTTCATCGTCAGATCAATTATTATGTTATGAATTTGGTGACTATATTTTAAACATTTCGGAACTTACAACCAACATGCATACAATTGAGCTCAGGCCATACTTGCCATGTGCTACTTTTCGTCGTCGGGATTGATGCCTTTGTTATGAATTTGTTGGCTGTATCTTAAACAGTTCGGAAATTAGAGCCAACTATGCTTACAACTGGGTTTAGGGCCTAACTGACCCGACCACACTGATCGACATCGCAAACTATGTTTATGATATGAATTTGATGACTTTCTTCACTGGATCGTAAATAATGGCTAATTATGCTTCAACACTGAAGAGCCAAAAAAACTGGTACACCTGCCTAATTTCGCGTAGGGCACCCCAAGCACTCATAAGTGCCTCAAGACGACGTGGCATGGACTCGACTAATGTCTGAGGGTATGCAGGAGGCAATTCACACCATGAATCCTGCAGTGCAATCCACAAATCCAATCTGCGCCAATTGAAGAAAGGGTTGCACGTCTGACACGTTTAATGATTCTCGTTAGTCGTCGTTTGTTCTGTTCTTTCACGATCTTTTTCCTGCCGCAGTGATGTCGAAGATGTGATGTTTTACCGGATTCCCGATATTCACGGTACACTCGTGAAATGGTCGTACCCGAACATCCAAATGTTATCGCTACCTCGGAGATGCTATGTCCCATCTCTCGTGCGCCGACTATAAAAGCACGTTCAAACTCACTTAAATCTTTAGATCTTGATAACTTGCCATTGTAGGAGCAGTAACCGATCTAGCTGCCGACCGCATCGCGTTACTCTGATTGGTTCCATACCTCGGTTATTTTCATACGCACGCCTATACCAGTTTTTTTTTTTTTTTTTGCTCTTCAGTGTAAGAGGGCATAAGGCATAACTTCCAAACCAACCTGGTCAGCCTCGGGGGCGATGCATATAATATGAATTTGATGACTATAGCTTCTTCAATTCGGAAATTTTAGCTAACTTTGCTTATAATCTGTGTTAAGGCATAATTTACAGAGCGCTCCTTTTCATTGTTGGGGTGATGCCTATTATATAAATTTGGCAGCCATATCTTCAACAGTTTGAAAATGGCAACCAACTATGCTTATATGAGGGCTTAAGGCATTTTGAGCGATGTCACAATTATCAGTGCTACGAGCAGTGCCTATAGTCCGAATTTGGTGAATATAACTTAAACGGTTCGGAAATGATGGCCAACTATGTATATAAGTTCATGGGGGTCAGACATAAACAGCCTGTATTTAAAACATGTCCTGTAATAAAGCAACCACTGCATTGTACTTGAGGCTCAGACTTATTACATAATTAATTTAAAATTTTTAAAAATCGCTTCTATACTATTTAAATTCAATATGGCATTGAAAAAGTGCGAATAATCAAAGTTAATTACGTTACTTTAGCATTCGACTTGAAAACACATGTCCGAAAATATATAATACTTGGTATATTTACAAATATATTTATATGCTTATAAAATCCAATATGGCGCTGGTCATTGTCACGTAATCATCTTTTCTGACAACATATTCTTATCTTTCTAAAAAATACGAAACTGTAGACGTATCATTCAAAACATTTGTTTGTAAAAGNTTCTGACAACATATTCTTATCTTTCTAAAAAATACGAAACTGTAGACGTATCATTCAAAACATTTGTTTGTAAAAGATAAATAAAAATATATAAAATGAAATACATATATCTTTTATTTTATAAAATTACGCTTTACCAAATCGATTGTTGCGACATCATTATACTTGTAAATGCGAGTTTGTAGACACATCACTTGATATATTTATATCTGTATATTTTATCATTTAAATAAAAATAATAATTAAATACATAACTTTAATTTATAAAATTATGATTACCTAATCGATAGTTCTGACATCATNTTCTGACAACATATTCTTATCTTTCTAAAAAATACGAAACTGTAGACGTATCATTCAAAACATTTGTTTGTAAAAGTTAAATAAAAATATATAAAATGAAATACATATATCTTTTATTTTATAAAATTACGCTTTACCAAATCGATTGTTGCGACATCATTATACTTGTAAAAGAGAGTTTGTAGACACATCACTTGATATATTTATATCTGTATATTTTATCATTGAAATAAAAATAATAATTAAATACATAACTTTAATTTATAAAATTATGATTACCTAATCGATAGTTCTGACATCATNGAAATAAAAATAATAATTAAATACATAACTTTAATTTATAAAATTATGATTACCTAATCGATAGTTCTGACATCATAATCTAATTATCCTTAAAAATACGAGTCTGTAGACAAAACGCTTGATATATTAACATCTGTAAATTTTATAAGTTAAAAAAAATGTTATTTAAAAACATTTTTAATTAAATACATAACTTTTTATGGTCCATCAAATTGAGGATTACTCCTCGCTCCTGACTTATCAGGCCCAAAATAGAGTCACTGAGGCAAATTATGGAGTGCTACTAATTTTAGCTAAATAAGGTTATTAATGTAGCAGCTCAACATCATAGGGTTGTTTTTCTAGAAGCTACTAATATGGCGGACATGCGGCTGTAGTTTAGGGAAAGCGAAAAATTAATTTACGAGAAACTTCTACTACTATGGCTGGTAAATTCTAGACGTATCTAGTGATAAAACGAGATATTCGAGGGAAAAACCGTACATTTTAAAGGGAAAATAGAACATTTAGAAAAAAGGGAGAAAACAAAATGGCGGGGAAGATAAAGTGGTGGGCGGTAACAAGATGGCCGACAGCTCAATCTAATGAACATCACAAAAAGCGGAAATCCAAGATGCCATATCCATTCGACCTCCGAAGCCAGCAGCCTGTGCCACAGAACCCCCCCTCCCGCTCTTCTAAAGATCTATCTACTAGCCACTTAAACGTAGTAGTACAATTGACGTCACAGCACGTGTGTAATGGGTTCGTCGNACCTCCGAAGCCAGCAGCCTGTGCCACAGAACCCCCCCTCCCGCTCTTCTAAAGATCTATCTACTAGCCACTTAAACGTAGTAGTACAATTGACGTCACAGCACGTGTGTAATGGGTTCGTCGCCGCTCTCTCGTGAGTGGCCGCAATACATTACGTTTCCACCGGCTCCACTCTAGTTACTCGTTCCTGTTGCGTGCCCCAGTGTGTACAGCACTGAGCAAGCACCAGCTTACCTTGCAACAATTCACCACACGCCACTGGTCTAAATACAATATTTTCTTTCGTGTCTTGGGCCTTCCGTAATTGTGCGCTCTTCATAAAACTTTCTTGAGACAGATATAAAATCACTGCAATATCAAGACGCCCTGATTCTGCAGTTTTATAAAGTACGATGTGCGGAATTGTAATCTTACCTCGGTGCTAATTTATACCACTAATAAATCGATTAAAAAGTTAGTCTGGTTGGTTACCAGTGTGGTTTGTTCTAATTTTATTTTTTTTAATTTTATTTTACTGGCGTTTTGTGACCCTAGCTATCATTGTAGCATAACAATCGTGTACAGTTTATTGCGGTACACTGCCTTCTCAATTTTATCTTTCATTCTGCTTTTTAAACATTTAAGCATTTAAAAAAAATTAAAAACAAATAAAACATAAAAATAAGCAAACGTCGAAAGAAGCACAGTGCCAGTAATTAAAATACAATATTAATAAAGTAAAATAAACTAATATTTATGACTTTTAAATTGTGCGTGTGACATCATTGGCCGGGGCGAATTCACTTAGCCTAGTATACTCCGTTTAAAATAAAATATTTGCTAGCCGTATCATATTAATTACCAAATGTTCAATTTTATAGTCCAATATCGATATTATGTACCATCATTATTTCATACACAAATATATTCTCCTCAAATGTTTATTCACTGTGCTTAACGGTGACACATTTTACGTTGGACTACAAACAATAATTAATAATTTGCTAGATCTATTCCAGTTTGGTATTTGATGTAACTTTTTTTTTCACGACAAACCATCTCCGCATGTAGCCGGTTCGTTTCCCATTATTTTTCTGAATTTTGCATTAATAAGCGAATGGGGCATTTTTCAAACTCGTTTAATGTATTTCTTTTTAGTGCCCACTCTAATTGAGTATTTAAACCACTGGGATTACCTGAATCATAGTTTCTAGTGAACTTCGCCGATTTTAAACTAACCGCCACTTCCTTGCTTTAGCTCGTGTTGTAATATGTATTGGCTGCTGTTTTGAAGTACCGTTAAAATGTTTTCTTTTTCGAATTCACGGGTACTGGCGCGGATTAAAAAGACAACTCTAAATGCTCCCCATGCAACTTCATACGGTACTGAGCACTGCACTCCAATGTGTGTACCAAACGCCCATTACAAGTTCAACTGATGGCTCAATAGACATTACGAATCGGTGGTTGTGGCAGAAATCATTTCTCATACTTAGGAATAATTGACATTGAGTGTAGTGTCGAAACACGGCGAGTTTTTATCGTAGTAGGATTTCGAAATATGACTGTTGTTCACCGTATCATGTCACTTCATACAATGCATAACACCAAACCTTATGACAGCATCGACGGACATATAATAGTTCTGATCTCTCGGCATTTCTAGACTTATTCTTTACGTAGAGCGTGGTATCCACACTAAGAGAAGGGCCAATAAAACGCTTGTTTGTATACAGAATGTTCGGAAACTTAACACCCAAAGTGCGGGAGGTGATTCCTTATAAAACATACAGTGGAAAATATACAGGACACCACATACCTAAACAGAGTATTAAAAGAGGTACGAGCCTGTGAAAATTGTGTTTTCAAAACGTATTTTCGCTGAATGCCTTGTACTTTCTGCCAGCGGTAGGGATGGCAGCGATTTACCCACAGTATGTCCCACACGGTTGAATGAGACACGCCCATTTGGCGCGCTACGGAGGGCATGTCGTTGATGTGCTGACGTATCACTTCCTCAAGCCGAACAGTGCGCACAGGCCGAGGATGGCCAGCATTACGCATAAGTCACCTTTTTTCTGAGAACTTTGTAGGCGTTGTACGAGGCATTCGACAAAAATACGTTTTCAAACGCCAATTTTCATAGGCTCATATCTCCTTTAATATTCCGTTTAGTTATGTGGTGTCCTATATATTTTCGACTTTATGATTCATAAGAAATCGCCTCCCGTAGTTTGGGCGTTTAATTTCCGAACACTCCTTATAGGCTGTTCACGGTTAAATAAGCAAAACTAATGAAATCAACCTTTGAAAAATATTACTGCCGCTACCTGCAAATATTTTAAAGGACATACTGCATGGCATGCATCCAGTAAAGTTGGTAACGACAATGGGGAAGTAGTTCCATAGAGTAGACAAGTACACAGAGACGAAATGGCGCGGCGTTCCCTCCGATGTGAGAGTACTCATTCTCTGATTGGCTGCGAGAGGATCTGGGAACGAGCTCTGTGTTTGATTGGCTACTGCATACTGCGAAATGTTACATATTGGCTGGGCTGCCGGCTGGCGAGTAAGTTACAAGGCACTGATTGGCGAACGGCGTTCCAACATTTTGCTGGCGTGTGCGGCTGCATTTCACATCATTTTCGCCTATGTATTCTTAATTACTCGCTGAATGATAGTGTTACGTAAAAATTTGTGATTACTACAATTATTTATTTTGATTTCTGTGTTTTTAGTGCATGTAAGTGCAAGGATTAACAAATTTTTAATACTTACATTTGTAATAATTCCACAGTTTCGCTTGACCAACGCATGAATAAAGTGATCAAGTGCATGGAAATGTTAATTTTACTTCTGGTGGAAGAGTACACATGTGCACATAAATAGACCCTAAACAGGCATTTCAAAAGTGCTCAGTTTATTGTAAACAGCTTATATGTATATACATATTTATGTATTATATACACATATATATAGGTATATACAAATGCCATTAACAATATATGTTTCATAAAGCATAGAATTGCAGTTTTAAGGGTGGCTATTATAAATAAATAAATAGGAAAGTAAGCAAAGATAATCCCAAAGGAACACGAGCATTTTCTTCTTGCTTGCCTAAAGCTAAAATTTCAAGAATTTATTTAAGTTGGCAACAGCAAATACGAACATGCCCACAGCGTCAGCCGGACTAAGGTTTATTCTACTTAGGCTAGGAACAAAACGAGATTTCTTATGGGAGAGTTTGGCATAAGGAAAATTTCCGCCGCTAGGTGTGCAGTGTTCCAAAGAGGTCACTATGTAATTAACATTATAAGCTACGCGAATAAAAAAAATTAAATATTTTTACCTAGTTACGAAGGTATTTTATATTTTATTTATGCTTATTGCAATTATTTTGTTCGTTGAAGTAGAAAATAGAGAAATCCCGATACACATGCGACACTAGCGCTTTCCTAGTGGCGAAAAATGTTAGTTGCCAAACTAAAAGCATTGAATTTCCCTGCCTGAGCAGAATAAACCTTAGCCGGACCTCACGCCATTTCTCGTCCGCCTGCTACTGTGCCAGTCTGCCTCACCCCTCACAGTATGTGACACGCGCGCCTTGTCTCGGCCAATAGTACGGGCGGCACTCACGTCCCCATTACGCGGTCAGCAGTTGGTCCTGGGAGTTGCGGCGACCTCTTCCGCGCAGACAGTTCGCATTAGGCCTCCGATCGCCAGCTGCTTTGCCCTCCATTCGCCGACGTGCGTTGACAGCTCGCTTTACCGACTTCCCCAAACTGTATTGATGGACTTGGGTTGGCCTGCCACTGCCCGGCTGCTACACTACGAAATGTTATCTTCCTCCAGAATTCTGATAAAGGCTGTTCACGGTAAAGTCAGCAATTTAGAAAGGCCTGCTTGTGATCTACTTGTATGCTCTAATGTCACTCATCGCCACAGTCTTGTATGCGTATATTGGTGTTGCCAACATTTATCTATGGAGACATTAATTCTGAAGCCTAGCACTGCTGGTTTTTTTATCCGTTGCATGTAAATAAATTTGTAAAAACAAGAAAAAACATTTTTATTCGCACTCAATGAAAAAAGTTATTTTCTAAAACATTGAGACTGCTTCTGGATTAGTACAAGAAGAGTAAACTGGAGTACTGTAAGTGTTCATTTTTTATTTCCTATTCAGGTTTCATGAAGGTACCAGAAGAGTTAATACTACCGCGAGTTTAGTCAGACCTCCACAGAAGTAGTAAATTAACCGAATTTGTTTCATTAAATGGTCTGAAATTATACACCGGTAATCGAAAGGCTGTCACGTTATAATGCACATTGTGTATTCTTTCACTGTATGTACAATTAATATTTTCTCGGCCCTCGTCACTTTATTCACGAGTCGGTCAAGTGAACTCTGTGAGATTATTAGCAAAGTAAATGTTTTACAAAGTTGGTAATTCTTACACTTATAAGTATTAAATAATCAGAAAGTAAAATATATAATTTCAGTATTCACAAATGCTTGTCTAATACTTTTAATTCGACACAAAGGCGTTGAACTACTTTACCTCAGTCGCTGCCAACTTTACTGGGCGCATGCCAGTCAGTCTGACTGTTAAAATATACGCAGGTAGGAGCAGTGACATTTATGAAACGTTGATTTTGAAAGTGCTTACTTTACTCTAAAAAAAACTTTATAGTGTTTTGATTACGCTTCTGACAATTTAACATTATGTTTATGGTGAAGTGAAAAAAATACAGTGGAAATCGTTACTAGAGAAAATAGTTTAACAGCGAAATGTTGACTGTTTCCTAGAATTTAACGCACTATACACATGTCCGACAGTTTTCTTCCGTTATTGGCTGTCATCAATGTATGGAGCTACTAACCCACTTCGTTGAGCCAATGAGGATTTTGATGCACCTAAGCCGAACTTTTGTGATAGATGTGCAAGGAACTTAATTGTCCAATCATAAAAGGATAAACTAGCTATTGCGTATTCGAAAATATGTAGGCTCAAAAAATTTTGAAAATTTTCCAGTATTTCTAATTATTGTATACGAACTAACGAAAACCGGCATAAATCGTTAATTTCGATAGATGCTAAATTCACGCAGCCCCAATATTATTATTTCAGTTAATAGTAGAACACTTACTAGTTCTATCAGTAAAATATTACAATTCCTTCGGTTACGTTTCAGCGTATTTAAAATGTGTCGCCATTTTATTTTTTAATTTTTTTAAGAACATACAAATTTATTTCATGTAAATAAAATTTAAATTGTCATATTTTTTAAGTATCAGAATAGTGGTGTTAAAGGATTGCAAAATGCCTGCAATAAATGTTTGTTTTAATGTAACCTCACGATTTGTGGGGCTTTCCCCGCCTTGTCTGATATTTAAAAAAATTAGCGTAGATAAATGAGGAAATAGGTGTGGAAAATATGGCCTATAAGTAATAAGTAATAATATGGCTTATAAGTAGAGACCTAAAAAATTCGCGAGTTCAATGACCTGCAGGCTAGACTCTACAGTTTTCTGTATAAATATACCGATGTAAACTGTGTATTGGTTGTCTGCTGTCACGGTGGAAGGCGCCGACTGGGCCACCGTTCTCCAGGAGGTGTCAAACACCGTGTAGACAAATGGCTAAACTTATACAAATACACGTGTTTTGAAGTCCAGCTTGTTCCAAAATGAAACCGCGAATTCTTCAGATCTCTAGATTGTAAACATATATATATATATATATATATACACACACACACACACAGTAAAATCGAACTGTTTAGATATTTATGGTTTTTTATAATACGCACTTTTGCGGCAGTTTTTTTCTTCTGTGTGCCGTTCATTACTGTTATCATCAGTTAATTGTCCATTTTCTTATATAGAATTACGCTGAGACATTTATGATGCTGAATTCTCAACAGTCCGTGTACTCTTCTGAAAAACACGTAAACGAGTTGGCTCGGTACGTGTACATTTAGCGCGCCAGCCACCCTACGGTTATCCGGATTCCTCTCCCGATGTAACCGAATCCACACTTTTTCAATACGGAAACGTGGCGGACGTTGCTGCTGTCCGGAGAGTTTACTGTAGAGACTCCCGTCCCCCAGTGCAGTCCGTCGCTTGAAAGGCGACAGCCTACGGTCCCCACCCAGAATTGCAATTATCCCGGTTTGCTTATATCAACCCCGTCCATGAAAAAATAAGAGAATGTACCCCATTTGTGCATGAAAAAATGTGACATTCCAGAATAGGTAAGGATTTATATGCTGACTTAAGCAGTATGGTTAATTTAGCAAAAAAAAATGTGTCTTGTTACGCTACACACCGCGGTTTTCGAGAAATCGATGTTAAATGTCCTAAACCGTTGATGTTTTATGCCTGCGACACAGGCAACACTCCATGACGTGATGCAGAGGTAGCACTGGAGTGGGGTTTCATTTTTTCCGGCACAAATTAAGTGCCAGCCCTTATTCTTTGATAACACAATACCGAAACTGAGATTAAGCTCAGATACTGCATGTATTATTTGTAATATACACGCGTTTTTCCTATAATTTTAAGGACGTGGACATCCTTAAGGAAATGCAACAATATAAGCCATGTATTTTTTTTCTCCTATTTTCTTGTGAGGAATGACTTCCCGGAGTTCGTCAGTGATTTTTAGTAACGCGTTGTATATGTTAATATTCTCTGTTTCATATAACTTCAGTGAAATTTGACAGGCGTTGTGACCAACCTACACAACATGTAAACAGTAAAGGCCCCCATTGGCAAAGTACTGTGTCAGCTGATTGTTGTTGCGGGATGCGTGTTATTATTTTGGCGGTCTTTACAACCAGTTATTGTAGCATAAGTACTGGACTGAAGTCACCAGTCTTTCAATTCCTGCCATTGGATTCGTAGTTTGTTTGCAAAGATAGTTTTCTTCACCGACAGAACAGCTGTGGCGGAGGGATACATTGCGGTTGCACTTCTTTTCGAGAACTCTCAAAATTTACTTAAGTTATATGAAAGGGAGAATACAGTCCGTACCATGAAAGCTAATTTAGTTTAGGCTGCTGAGTTGTGGGGTTCATGCCCGCGACCTCACATGTAAATCGGGCTTGGATTAAGCACCAGGGCAGCTTTTAAAAAAAAACACGACTCGGAATGCAGTACAGTCTCGGAACATTTTTTTTTTGTCCGCTTTCCCAGCATTTAGTTATCCCGGCCGGCTTAACGCTCCGTGGCACGAGCAAGGTCCCCACGTTTCTTTCTCTTTCCTCCCTTCGCCGCCGTTTGACAACCCGGTACCCGGTGCCCGGTGTCCCCTGGCGATTACCCGGGGAATGTAATTAACACCGCGGGGGCCCCGCGTCCTTTCCTTGCTAAAGGCTGTTCACGATACAGTGAGCACTTTTGAACTCAAAATTAGAAAATATGTCACTGCTCCTACGTGCGTATATTTTAACGGGCGCAATGAGTGACATGCGCCCAATTTAGTTGGTAACGATGGAGGGAAAGTAGTTCAATGTCTTAGCGTCGAATAAAAAGTGTTAGGTAACCATTTCTTATAACTTAAAGTATTTCTCTCGCTTTCTGTNAGTGACATGCGCCCAATTTAGTTGGTAACGATGGAGGGAAAGTAGTTCAATGTCTTAGCGTCGAATAAAAAGTGTTACGTAACCATTTGTTATAACTTAAAGTATTTCTCTCGCTTTCTGTTTTTTTTTTTACTGCATCGAAGTGTAAGAAGAATAGATTTGTAAAATGTTTACTTTTGTTACTTTTGTAATTATTACCCAGCTTCACTTCACCGACGCATGAATAAAGTGGTGAGGTCCACGGTAGTGTTAATTTTACACAAGAAGGAAAAATACACAATGTACGTGCAAGTAGATCTTAAGAAGGGCATTCAAATGTTGTCAGTTTACCGTAAACCTCCTATACCTCCGCAGTAGTTTCTCTCTGCGACTCCGGTGCGTTCGCCCGACGCCGAAGGGGCGAGGCAAACGGAATTAGCGCAGCCGTCGGCTGCGCGCTGGAGCCACGCCAAGCGCCGGCCGCTCGCTTGTTGGTATTCATTACGTCTTGTGGGTCCGCCGGCGAGGTGATCTCCCCGAGTGCCGCCTCTGCCGTAGGGCGGGATTAACGGCCACAGCCACTGCCGAGAGACCGCCAGGCTGCAGGCTCCAACATCGCCTCCTGGTGGCGCGCGAGGCCGAGCGAGGTTGACTCTGGCTCGTAAAGTCCCGCCGCTGCAACTCATTTGTAACAAGGTCTCTTAAATGTGTAACCATGTGAAAACAATTTTAAAAAATGGCTCTGACTTAGATAATTCCAAATATTAATTTTTATGAATATTTAACCGAAATTTCTTCATGAAATGTTATTTAAAAAAGAATAAACATATTAAGGAGAAGTCGCCAACTGTTTAACAGACCATATGTCGCTAGTTCTCTTTGTACCAAAGAAGAATAAGGCCATTCTTCTTGAAGTTAGAAAATATGTGTACAAGAGAATGGCAGTTTGCCATATTCCACTCTCTCTGATGTACACCTGCACTATGAATGCCTGTATAATATATTCTGCATTTCCACAGCTAACCAGGTTGGAGTAAATCAAGATGCTCGCCAAAGACCTTGTAGAATCTCATCTCAATTATAGGTTTCGAAAAACGAAATTTCTTAATCAAATATTATTTAAGAAAATATAAACTTAGACAAAATTGTTTTAAGCACCCAACTGCCCCGCGAGTTGCAGCTGGACATCGGTAGAATACTGCAGAAACCATTTTCACAGGAATCCTTACCGCAGTTGGAAAAGCAAGTGAGATACAGCAAGCGTCCATCGAGCTCTGACAGACAAAGAATTTTAATAACTGCAATGTGCCGATTTTCTGAAGCTGCACAATTCCCGTATGTCGCGAAGACTTGCAATACTTGGATATCTCGATTTGACGATCACATATTTCACTGATAAATAAAAATTCCGGGAGGAAGTAGCTGCGGGCAGAAGTTTTGTTTCGATCAGTCTTCCGGGGGCTAAATCCAATGACAAACTTCTATTTTGGGTAAACGCATCTGCGGGAAAAAGATATAACAATTTTTATCTGCCAAACATGATTTCTATCAATAAAACCGTGATACTTGCTTTCAGAGGTGCGAAAAAAGTTTTATTGACAAATTCAAACATTTCAGTTCAAAATCTTAGTTCACTTTTATTTTTGCAAAACACAAATTCCGACTGAGTGAAACTACGAGGTACAGATAGTGTGCGATGGTTTCATTGCCGTGAGTTTGTACAATTCTATGCTAAGGAACCACACTATAAGCAATGAACAGCTGTGTTTATTTGTCAAATGCAAGTATTTTCAAACCCTTCATCGCTGTAGATTTTCTATGTAACTGATGTTGATATTATTTTGTTTATTTTAAATTTTCACGGGAATTTTATATTTGTGTGAGAACTTCGCATTTAAAAACATTTTATGCTCATTTAAAAACATTTTTATGGCAACTGCAAGTTTTTCATGATTTTGGAATGCATCGCCAGACATTTCAACATTCTTTCAGAAGATAATATTTAAACGTTTTTAAATTAGAAGGATGTTCTAATTTTTAAATGGTTGTAATGTGGGGTTGTATCATTTTTTAATCATTTCCTGTACTATCTAAATAAGTAAATTCCCTACATGGGATATGTTGACACATTTAGAAAAGATTTTGCAAGTGATGGAAAATGCAGAAGACGAAAAATAAACGTCTTATTTGTAGTGTGATGTAGAGAATATGTTTCAGTGTGTTGCTTGTATGTGTTAACTTCCTAAGCGGAAGCTCGAGTATTCATGTCCTTGTCTCAGTTATTCTTACATACTTCGTGAAGCTTGCATTCAGTTGGAGTTCTGTGTGTGTGACGGCGCGTGGTGTGCTATATGGAGCTGCTAGGAAATTCTTATACGCTCGTTACGCAGGATCCTCAAGTATACGCTTGTCAGTGCATAGTCAATAAAGTCACAGCAATGTTAGTTTTACTTATGGTAGGAACTGTCTGAACTAGCTCTTAAACTCATGAAATTCCCGAGTTTTTACGTATAACGTATTGCTACAAAGCTGTAAAGGCCAATTCACATTGAAATTAACATAGAGTTCGCTGCGTTAACTTTGCGTTGTCGTTATTATGTTTATGTATCGCTCACGCAGTTGTGTATACACATTGAATTAAGAGCGACGTAAAAGTAAATTTTCCAAGCGCGAAGTTAACACGACCTCAACATAACGTAAAGATAACGTAGTTTTTGGCCAATCAGAGTGAAGAGACTATTATTTTCTTACCTTTCTGTATTAATTTTTATTCCTACCAATTTCCGACTGGATTGTTTGTTGTGTATTATGTCACGATCACAACAAACGTTGAGGTTAACAATATTGTTTGTGTGTATTGATTAATAAACATATTAACAATCTGAAAATCTCTGGGATTAAAGACAATCTTTAAGTGCAAGTTGGCGTAAACTTATGTGATATATGAGGTTGTTATTGGTACCAAGAATAAAATGTTTGAAATATAATATAAAAATAAAACGTTTAATTGCAACGTGTATGCATTAGCATTTTTTTTTATAACAGATGCAACATATTTGGTATTACAGAATTACAAGTTATCAAAGACGAGACTTTGTAAACTCCAATGTATACACAGGTACGATTTTATAAATAATTTTTGCCTCACTCATAAACCAAAGGTAACATAATGAGTCCAATGTTACCGTGAATGTAAATCGACTTTAAGTCGCCCGTCTACCTGGCGCTTGAACTGCGTTGCAGAGTGTTCGAAATACACGTTTTTCAACTAACCTATTAAGCGTGCGTCCAACGTGCTGATCTACGAAAAGAACACACACTTCAGACGAGAGCTGTTAAGTACTTTCAAAATATCACGTATAGAAACATCAATTCAGAGTACTCCAAAACCGCTAAAAAAAACGGCCTTTCCAAGGCGCTGTAGCTCAAAATGCAAGCATCAGATACATANCATTAGAAACATCAATTCAGAGTACTCCAAAACCGCTAAAAAAACGGCCTTTCCAAGGCGCTGTAGCTCAAAATGCAAGCATCAGATACATAAAAAAACTACTATAGGGGCCTGCATTGAACCTTCCTAAAGACTTCCCACTAATAAAATTATATGGTCACCGCTGAAAGTCCCATAGGTACACGCAGCACGACGAGAACACTGCACGCCAGTTCAGAGCCTTGCGCTTAGCGGCGATGGCGTACTTGATGTGCGTGGCAGTGTCGCTCTTATCGCTCCCGCGCTTCTCGGCCTAAACGTGGGAAAAAGTTCCAGGTAGACGGGCGCCTTAAGATTACATGGGCCCGATACCTGTTTTTCGCGTTCGAGATACAGCGATACAGGTGACAGTAATACTCCGTGCATTAATTCCGTCGTCACATTTTCCTGAGCAAATTAGATATGTAACATTGTGACATTATTGCACGCGTATTTTACAGAATGAGTATAAAAGAATTCCCTTGACTTTAAAGGTCTATAACATCAAAACCAAACAACCTACAACCTCCACGGTTCATTTTATTGGTCAAAACAAATTAACCGTGGAACCGTGAAGTTTGTATACCGTACATTCATAAATGTTCAATGTGACCACCATAAGCGGCCCGAACGACGTCTACGAGATAATCAAACTCGTTCCACACTCTTGTCAGCATGTCCGCTGTTACGGTTTGTTTGGCGTCCGTTATTCTCGTTTTGAGGTCGTCAATGTTATCCGGCAATGGTGGACGAAACACTTAATCATTTATGTACCCCCATAGAAAAAAATTGCGCAGGGTAAGATCCGGGCTGCTTGGGGGCCAGTGATGAAGAGCCTGGTCACCAGCTGCTCCTCGACCAATCCAGCGTTGCGGCAACGTCTTCTTCAGGTATCCGCGAACAGCTAGGTGCCAATGGGGTGGCGCACCATCCTGCTGGAAAATGAAGCCCCCCACCGCCTCTTCTAACTGAGGAAACAACCACTCTGTAAGCATGTCCAAATAAGGGATTCCAGTAACAGTTGGCTAGTGAAAAAATAAAGGGCCGAAAACAGTGGTTTTGGATACAGCGCAAAACACGTTCACTTTGGAGGCTCCTGGCCCCATAACCGTACATTGTGCCGGTTCACCTTACCATTTGTATGGAACGTCGTTTCGTCGCTATAAACCAGCTTAGACATAAAGTCATCGTCTACCTCTTTCTGGGCAAGGAAACATCAGACCATCCCCTTCACATTGACGTGTCGAATGCGAGCTCGCTACCCCCTCACCACCTCAAACCGAGAGTTACGAACTCCATCCAAACCGTAACACTGGACATGCTGACAAGAGCGTGGAACGAGTTTGACTATCGCGTATATGTCGTTCGGGCTGCTCATGGTCGTCACATTAAACATTTATGAATGTATGATAAATAAACTTCACGTTTCCATGGTTTTTTTTACTAGTCAATCAAGGTTGTAGGTTGTTTGGTTTTGACATTATAAACCTTCAAAGTTGGGTTGTTCTTTTATACTGATCCTGTACTATGACTATACTGTTTTTACTTTTCTTCCACTTCTTGGGAAACTGCTCAAGGCAAGCTCTAAAAACGCGAGTTTTTACCAGTTCCGCGATTTTTTTTATTCCTCATTGAATACACGTAAGGCTGCCGCGTACCTGGCGCTTGAACTGCATTGCAGAGTGTTTGGCACACACGTGTTCAAGAAACTATTAAACGTGCGTCCAATGCGTTGTTCTATGAAATGGACATACACTTTAGATGAGGGCTGTTGAGTGCTTTCACTACGTCACACACATTACAAACACCATTTCATAGTACTCTGAAAAGGCTAAAAACGGCTTTTTAAAAGCGCGGTATCTCTGAATATACGCATTATATATAGGATATTCACTGTAAAGTGAGAACTTTTTGAATGCTCTCTCATTTGGAATAATAGACAATGAATATATTTTTTTTTAGCCTTAGACGTTAACTTCCGAGTGCGGTGTACACTGCGTTTATTACTTACATGGCAATATTTATTTAAAAAGGTTGTTAAAAGAAAAATGTGGCTGAAAAGGAAAAGTAACTAGGGCCTCAAAAGTGCTCACTTAACCGTGAAAAGCATATATATANGAACACCAGTTCAGAGCCTTGATCTTAGCGGCGATGGCACTTTTGTTGCGCGTGGCAGTGTCGCCCTTGTCGCTCCCGGGCTTCTCGTCCTCGTACACGTACGGAAAAAAATTCCTGGATATGATAAAAACCGTGTGGTCTTAGGTAACTGTTTTTTTATATTTTCTGGCAAAAATTACTATACCCAGGATATATATTTGTTGAGATACGTGTGAACGCGCAACGAATGTACAGAAAATTTGCCCGACTACTAATTCACAAAGGGGTGCGACTGGCAAGGCTCCTCGGTATAGGCAACTTGCAGCTCATCTACCGCACGCAGGCTGCAGACGTGCGTGAACGCAGGGGCTGCGTGCGGCGAAGTGTAGTCCCGAGCGAATGACGTGATCAGCCCGAGGCGGGCAGGTACGGTTCCCCAGGCAACGTGGAGCTGATGGAAACCAAGCCGCGCCTAGGGCGGACAGAGACCGGAGTGTGCGCACGATGCTTTGAAATGGGGGGGGGGG
>NQII01003836.1:23779-68133 GCA_002778355.1 Clitarchus hookeri | reverse complement strand
GGGGGGGGGGCTGAAAAGTATCCATTCGGAATGATTAGCATTTCAGAAGTTTTGCATCCATCCTTTTACAAAAAAAAAACCGGAATAGTAACCAATCAGGTTTTGTTAGTAAAGTATTGCTTTACTGAATACTGAAAATTATCAATAGTATGAATATTTATAGTCTATTTGCGGTTTCTTCGCACTTTTTAAATGAAACCTTTCAAAATTACCCAATTCATAATGTGTTTTGTTGTTTCCTAAATATGCATGTATTACAAGCGTTTTATACTTGTGTTAACAGAAAAGTACCTTATTTTTGGATAAATTACAATTTTACTTATATTTGATTTATAAATTATAATCTTCCATTTATAATTAATATAATTAAAATCAGAGAGAAAATAGGTGTGTTGGTATCGCCTAAAAGTAAATAGTTATTGTGCAAAATATGACTATCATTGTCGCATTCACGTGATATCTCTCTAGTAGTTTCAGCACTAGCTTTTATCCGGGCGAACAAACAGGTTTTGTTTTTAGGACAAACTCCATGCAATGCTGCATAAATATCAATGGCGGAGTTGTTCTAAAAATAATACGGCCCATGAAGCCTGCTGACTTTTCTGGTGCTAAGGCCACAGCATAATAATTACACTGAATTTGTGATATATGAACTAAATTGTGTCTTTTATAAGACACCAGATCGTAACAGACTTGTAATATCAAAGACTAAAAACTGAAACCTCGGCGAACAGAAGACAGTGTTTATTAAAAGAAATAGAATAATATTACCTTTTTACCTACCGTTTTTTTATTCATGGTGTATTATTCTTAGCGCAGACAAAATGTTTTCAAAACAGAAATGCTGGGAACGCCTCATTATAGAAAAGGCGACCGCATACTTCGTCTTCCTATCTTCTCAGAGCAAAAAGCGTGAAACGGAACTCGCCAAAGGACAGTAAATCCGAGTAATGTTTCCTCATTAGGCAAATCCAAAACTCAAGAGTTGAGAAGTTAGCACTAAGCAGAGTCGGCTGTTTTACTTGACAAATAAGCCTGTAATTATTATTTTTGAGAACATTTACTAAGTTATGTAGTCATAAGATAGTCAATGTAAACGATTTTGAAATATTTTCAGTATAAAGCCATTTATTATGTCTAGTTTATGTGTAATATATTTAATTATGACAAAACGGAGGGCACTCCAGACAATTAACTATCTTAACTGTTTCTTTCCTCTTTACTATATCGGTGCGTTACGACAACTTAGGCAGCACAATCATTATAATTTTTTACGTGTCAACCTTGCATTAGATTTCATGCTTAAACAAAAAACAAGTCAGTGTTTTTTTTTTTTTTTTTTACCGAAGTTAAAATAATTTGTTGGTTTTACTACAGTTGATAGATGTTTATGATCTGCAGCACTAATATCTGAAAAAAGAAAATCAATATTAGTTTAATAATAAAATCGAATGGTTAACTCCATCATGTGTCCGTCAAATTCTTTCAATGTAAGGGCTCATTAAAGAATAATGTCGCGTAATGTTATACGATTATTGGTATAAAACGTAAGTTATTTTTAATCTATTTATTTCTTCTTAATTAATTCAATAAAAAGCGAATTCTCCCTCATTAAAACCAAAATATTCATACTCTAATTTATTTGTGTTTATTAGCCTAAAGTTTTCGCTCCAAGGTGGCTTACATATCAAATTGAATTTAAATATATCTTAAAACTACACGATCATCGATGTTTACCCGGGATTGCGGCCGGTAAATTTGCGACCCGGTGGTAACGCCTTTGCGACCTCGATCACTGACGTCGTTCCAGATGGAGTTTATTTGTCCTGGTGTCCACACGAGTGCGTGCTGTATGCGCTATTTACCGCAGTTGTGACACACGTAACGTAGGATGATCACTGTAAAGAAAACACTTTACTATTCAACATTTAAAAGAAATATATATATATATATATATATACTGCTCGTTAACTGCATTTATGCTATCGTACACTCTGTTATGTAGACTCCCAACTAAGCTGCAAACGAATTAAGTAAAACAGTTATTAAGTCTTAACGTTGTATTGCGTATTTTATGTTTAAATTTTAGGGGGAAAACCAATGGATTTTTTTTTGCATTATAAACATTACAGTATCAATTGGTATATTAAAATTAATTTAGATTTCTAAAAATTTTACATTTTCAGTTTTCTGATTAACTAATAAGGTCATTAGGCCCATTGTGATGTGAATTTTTCATATGATGGAGAAATACAAATTAGTAGAGAAGTATGTCTTAACCATTTCAGTCATTCTGGTCTATACCGGATGTTTTTGAATAGCACTGACAAACTCCGACAGGTTATTCATCGCTAAAATGTAAGTCAAAAATCTATGTACACTTAATCCCTAGAGCGTTTTTTAAGGAAGCTTCGCCGTCCGTAAAATTCTAATTTTAAATAACTTCATGTGTGTTGTGTATTGCCTACCTGTCAGGCAACACATTCTGTTTTGAGAGTTGCGCATGGATTTCTAGAAAACTGTTCACCTTAGAATGTTCCGAAAAGACGTTCCTTTTTTTTTTAGTTTAAACATGATAATTCATAAGATATCTCAAAAAAAATCGCCTGCATCTTGGGGTTACAAAGTTTCACTGAGAAATAAGATACCAACCACTATTTTCACCATGAAGGAGGATGACATTGCCAACCGCTCTTTCAGAGGTATATGATCTCCGTTCTACAAAACACCATCCTACGATTTGTTGCCCAATCAAAGAGTTTATAATATTTTGAGCAAAAATAATTTTTAAAATCCTATTTTGGGGGCGCAGGATTTCCTTAATAATTACTTTAGGGGGAAAGATATATATATATATATAGTATATTCGCATTGTCTTTATCTAATGAATAACCTGCCGGAGTTTTCTGGTGTTGTTCATAAACACTCTGTATATTGGACGTCATATAGGAAGTATATTTAACTATTTAAACTGTACACAACAGAAAACGGCATATAATAAGGGAAGTCCCTGAGTCCCTCGCGTGGTGGCAGACATCAATCGTTGTCATACTATATTCCGTAGTCTCATATACAGCTGCCAGTAATATCAAACACAAGCGCATTTTTATTGGTCCTGACATAAGACATGGCGTTATAATGAATCTAGTGCAGTTGCAAACAAAATATTTGTTCGTTTCAACGCCTAAAATTACATTTTTATATCCACCTTAATGAACTAGGAAGGTCATTTAAAAATGCTCATTTATATACTGTTCCCGGTAAACTGAGCACTTTTGAAAGCCTCACTTAAGATCTACGTGAATGAACGTTGTGTATTCTTCCAACATATGTAAAATTTACATTGCTATGGCCTGGTCTCTTTATTCATGCGTTGGTCTAGTAAAACTGTGAATTTACAAGAAAAGTTAATATTTTAAAAATTTGACAATTTTTACACTCAAATGTATTAAAAAACAATGCAAAATAATCCGTTTTCAAAAATGTTTACCCAACACTTTTATTTCGACGTTAAGACATGGAACTGCTTTCCCTCCCTCGTAACCAACTTTACTAGACGCATACCACTCAGTGCGCTCGTTCAAATGTAGGCAAGTACGGAGAATTACAGTTTTCAAATGTTGATTTAAAAAGTGCTTACTTTATCATGAACAGCCTTTAACCGCAAACAGTCTATAATGGACTAGTAGTGTCCTCGTTACGACGGCGATAGTGCTGTGTTCGCATTTTGCCTCGATCTATGACAACTTTTGCACTTCGGAGTCGAGCTCGCGCCGTACCAGCGAAAGTTGCACAAAGTTTCAGGCCAAGCCATTCGTAGTTTCTGCGACGCTCGTCAAGTATACGAGTAGAGTTTCTACGCACTTTCATAGTTTCCTGATCGCCGGAAAGTAGCCGTGTAAAATTGCGTTATATTTTGTGTGGGTGTGCGTGTGTGCGTGTGTGTGTTATGCACATGAGCCGATGGGTTTTCAAGTGTGTAATGTTAAAATAACTGTAGTCAATTCATGGTTACTTGCACATTTTCTGAAGCCCTGCTGAAGTTCTACTTTCAGGACTTTCCTCCACCGCATGTAAACAAGGCTTAAATAAGACTAGAAAATTACACCTAAGGACAACGCACCGCGCTTTAATAATATCGCACCGCATTTGTGTGCACTCATTTTAATAATATTTTGCACGAAAACTATTTCTTACTAGGTTTACCAACATGCCTATTTTCTCTCGGTTTTCATTTTTATTTATTATAAATTAAATATTGTTTTTTAAAGATAAAATATTATTAAATTTTAACTTAATCATAAATAGGATGCTTTTATGTTAAAAAAAGTATAAGGCGCTTGTAATACGACATACGTATTTAAGAAACAACTAAACACGTCTTACATGGGGTGATTTTTCAAATGTTTGATAAAAAAAAGTGTGAAGAAACCGCAAATAGACGAACTCCTGCGCCGCAGAATGCAGCTGACTGTGTAGACATATTTGGTAATCTCACTTCTGTGAGTCAGTTCGACAAAACATTTTTTTCTTACATCTCTACTGGAAGTAGGAGTCCGTCGAATATCACTGGCATTTTTTCTTCGCACCGATATAATTCTACTCTACTCCTTTCCTCCATTTTCTTGCAAGGTTACGTCTAACACTGACGAAACTGCCATCGGTTCATCAGTATACATTATTGCATCTTTATAACGACAGTTGCAGATGACTAAGCATTTCAGAGCGTTTTGGCTGTTTTTCTCATTAATGTGTGTGTAGAGATATATATATATATATATTGGCGGCTCTTGACAATGAGGTCTTGAGAGTTGAGGGTGAAATGAGGTGTGACTGGAGCAGTGTCGGAATGCAAGGCCCACCAGCGGAATCGTTCGGCACGATTCTCACTTACAAAAATTTGGGAGTGAACCGACCGGGTATTGAGCCCGGTTCACTTTGGTGAGAGGCGAGCAGTCTAACCACTCATCCACCGCGGCCCCTTTTTTCATTAATAATTAATTTGAAAAATACGTAGTTATTATTTCAGTCGATAAATAATTTGGACCTCTTCAATGCAATGTATTAATTCTCATTTAATATTTTGAGAATTTTATGGGACAAAGTAAAATAGCACTTAATCGTAACTCTAGCGTAATATACTGTTTTTTATGTTTTAAAAGAGCATTTTCTCTTTGAACACGGAGTTAGTTCTCAATTTGTGAATTGTTATATTACTCTGTTATTTGCGTGTAGTAGTTTCCATTTTCTCGTTTCGCACGCTGCCACCCAAGCGGCAAGTTTCAAAGTTCAGTTTTAGTGATAAATGTTCTACGCCACGGCACAGCCACAAAGGGTTGCAAATGTCAGCATTGATCTTGTCCGCTAAAATGTTTAATATCTCCAAACTTCAGTAGCATGGGATCGGGTTAAACCCATATCAAAGTATTGCGGGCACCAACAAAGGCAGAGTATGGAAATGTTTTAACCTAACGCATACGTTACTACTTTACACTGTTATTTTGTATGTATATATAGATATATTAAATGTCCTATACAAACACCAAAAAAAAGAAATTATTTCATATAACAGTCCCAGTAATTAAAAAAAACATATCTTTGAAATTTTATGCGTGCAAATTTTGAGAATGAAATAAACTAAATGCTACATATGTATAATCATTTTTATTCATATCAATATGAGTTCCTGTTACTTGTAAATATTATAATAAACACATTATGTTTGTTTTCTTTGGAAGTGTTTTAAACGTTACTTGTCCTACTAACCTGAGTGAAACAACTGTCAAAATTTTAATGGTTGTTTCCGTTAGTTACAGGAATTCTCAAACATTCTCTGATTCTGCTTACTCGCCACATCAGTTCAACGTCGTAGCGATCACAGCTACGGAAGACGTATTCATTTCTCAACTGCTGTAACAGTGTGGTGACGTCCTCGAAAGAAAGATGCCCTTCCATGTGAACTAAGAGTTAGGAACAAACAAATACGATATGCGTTATCTGCTGGTACAAATCAATGGAATTAAAGTTTTATTTTTTCTTTTAAAAAGCAAATAAACTGATTTTTTTTAAAACTTTAAGTTTGTAGTGTTTAGTAATATATCATGGAAGTGAATTGAATCTGTAATTACCACCGTGGTTCCTCAACCACTCTCTATTAAAATCTTTTAGTTACGTTGCTCAGAAAAATCTACGTGAAGATATTTTGTAATGCTCAAGAATATGGCTTTACTAACTCTTTGATTCAACTGCCGCAACCGAAATCGACGAGTAGTTTAATACAAATGTATCCCCCCGCCCCTACCAGTCACAATTAGCCTTTATGTATAAAAGCTGAATTTATAATGAACTAATCTATCTCAAATGGAAAACGTATTATGAGCCGAATAAATAGGTTCTACCCGTTACATTTTCATCCATAATTTCACAGCACCAAACCACAAGCGAAGACGCTTAACCCAGCGTAAATGCGAAACTCATTAAAATTGTTCAAACTCATTATCACCAGAAATGGTAAATCTTCTGAAGCGGCGAAGGAGAAAATTATTTAATTAAGCGTATGAAAAATTTGATACCGCGTGGATGGTCTGATGCGATAGGCAGTGAGAAAGTCAAGAAATCGCGCGTAGTAATGAGTAAGTGACGACAGCAAAAGAAGTCCAAAAGGTTGGTTGTGAGTGTCCCGAGTTCACTGTTCGTCGGAAATGTGTATGCTCCTACGTGTTATAGTCTATTTGCGGTTCCTTCAAACGTTTTGAACTAAACCTTTGAAAAATCACCCTATCTATGACGTGTTTGGTTGTTTCCTAGATATGTCATGTATTACAAGCGTTTTATACTTAGGTTAACATTAAAGTACCTTATTTGTTGTAAAATTGGACTTCTATTTACATCTTACCGGTAAATTAAAGTATTTCATTTATAATTAATACGAATAAAACAGTTGGAATATTGGCGTGTTGGTAACGCCTAGTAAGAAATAGTTCCTATGTGAAATATTATTAAACTGATTACGCACAAATGCGGTGTGTTGTCCCTTTGGTGTAATTTCCTCTCGAATTTCCTAGACTTAGTTGAGCTTTGTTTGCATGAGACGTAGGAATGTCCTGGAAGTAGAACTTTATCAGGGCTTCAGAAAAGTTGGATGTAATCTTGAACTGACTGTAGCTCATATTTATTTGTATTTTGGCTTTTGAAGGAACTATTTTCACGTTTATTTGATACTTCTTGTAAATCACGATAATAATTCACTGCTGAAGATGAGAAAATCTTTAACTTTAAATATGGCAAAATAAAATAAATTCTTCACTCATTGCGTGTTGTCCTATTTATATTTCGGTGATACTGAAACACTGCGTTACTTATGTCAGCTTTCCAGGAACACGTTTCTATCGTGTTGTTGCTCTGGTTTACTTCTACCTACTTATTAGAGAAAAGTGACAGGAAAATGTTATGAGGTAGTATTATAATAATTTAAATAGAACATTTGAGTATTCTTAAGAAATGCGTCACATCAGCTGGTTAAGTTCACAAAACATAAAACCCACAATATCATTAGAGAAATCTCTGTTAATTCAAGGTGGAAATGTGCCGAGTAGGTATCTTGTTAACCTTTGTTACACATGGGAAAACATGTACTTATTTTAATTATTATTTTCCTCGTTTGATGGTCTAGATCTGAGATACCAGTTGTATGTAATTTGAGATGGTAAATTGGTTTACCTAACCTAAAAACCCTACGTAGATACAGTAAGAATTATTTATTTATTTTGAAAATGTTTTTATGTAGGTTAGAAGTTTATCAGCCATCAGACCTATCAGTTCCATTTGTCTACACGTAATAGGAAGTTATTATTTTTTTAAATAAGAACTTGTAAAGAAATTAATTTTTACTTCAGAAAGAAAATTGTCAACATATTGTTATGTGCAAAATTGTATTTTGTAACTATGTGAGGCGATACTAGCTAGCCTATGAGAGAAACAGTTTTTTTCAAACGTGACATTGTTGAAAATTACATACACTAATTATTATTTATTGTTACATTTATTGTTACTGCTTGTTTCATTTAAAATAAATTATTCTAGTTGCCACTTATATGCTGCAGTGATTTCTTACAAGGTTTAATGTAAAGCTGGATATTTATAATTTTTATCCATCGAGCTTAAAGTTACATGTTCGTACTGCTTGTCGATTTTGCACGTAAACCCACCCTCCACGCGTGTTTTAAACTACAAACTGCCGATAAGATCGAGGTGATCATTTTGGCCGGCAACACGTGTGCTGAGATATTTTGGCCAATGTACTAGTAGCCGCCAGCAGCGTAAGTCTGCAGTGTTCCAGCACGCATTCCTCTCGTCTTCAGTTTGCCAATACTTCGGCAAGTTTCACCTTGAACATGAGCGCGGGTCTCATTCGCTCGCATCCCAGCCACGTGCATACGTACATGCCTGGCCCCAAACAAAGCAGACGATTGTGTATGTTGCAACAGTGTGTGTGGCGCTGTTATGCGGGTGTTCCGTTACACGCGATGGCGCTACTGATATGTAACGTAACCAGTGCGTATTATTACAAACAACACACATAGCTACCGGACATAATTATAAAATCTTTGTTTCCTACGCACGCTCAGCAGGAAAAATCTCTGCGTTTATAATATCAAATAATAATCATAGTTGCCTTTTAATGACCTGAGGAAAATCGAGACTTTAATTTTATTGTTGAAAAATTGGGATGATTCGTGTTGATTAACTGTACCAGTGTTTGTCAAAAATGGTGGTGAAAAACCATTTGTCGAAAAAACCGTTATGGGTGCAACCGGTTGGAAATCGAAGTCATTAGTCCAAGCCACTGGTCGGCGGGTTTTCTCGGGGATCTCCCGTTTCCCCCGCCCTTACATTCCGGCGCTGCTCCATTCTCACCTCATTTGACCCTCCTCGGCTCTCAAGACCTCGTTGTTAAGAGCCACCCATATCTCTCAACTCAACTTATTACTCCAAGAATACAAGTCGGGTGTGCTGCCACATTTGAGACATAAATATAATTAGACATATTTCTGTTTCAATGTAACTGATTACAAAAATTAAATCACAACAGTATTTCGTTATGTTCCGACATATTGCTGAATGGACGTAGATAAGGCCCGGTCGCGTTTCCCTGTCAATATTCTTATATTTTAGTGTTTCATATAATATTTGAAAGAATTTATAAACCATTCCCAAAATTATTTTTAAGAAATTTAAATTATGAGGAAAAACAAAGGAAATTGATAATTTACTGTGTTTTGATTGTGTTGGGAATATATTGATTTTATATCGATCATTAAAAAATAAACAATTTCAAACTAAGCATATTTAATTTCAAGAAAAAGTTATTTAACCGTTATTACAAAACAATTATTCTCAGTTACGTATTACTGAGATTTGTTATAGTAAAATAAAATATCTAGATAATTAAAATTTAATGTATTTTCATTGAATATAAATGATGAAAAATGCTCTTTTTTTTAACTTAATACACTTACACAGTGTTTATACATACCCACATGAAACATTTATTTTAGACAACATCGTGAAGTTCAGCAATGACTGCATTTCTAAAGATACGTTGTACCGCATTCTGTTTAAGTCCCAAAAGCCAAACTCCCAACAGGAGCGACTGTGTCAAATTAAATAGCGTTATAGGGGTATGATGATATCCTATATTACCACAGGGTAAATTAAAATAATATATTTCAGTATTTGCTGCATAAGATCACTTCAGGTGTGATAAAAGCGTTCGAGTTGTAATAAAATTTGTTCTGATGCAACGTCACGCTATAAATCCGTAATCTCGTTCCGTTCTCCACTGATATTCAAATCACCTTTCGGGGACATTTAAGTCTAGCATATCCACATTAATTAGAAGTATATATGTGAACAGAACACGGCTTAATATCTCCAACTAACTTGAAATTTTCGCATTTCGAGCTTGACTTTGTCAAATTTTTGTAAAATGTTTTACGTTTAGGAATTTGTTCCGACAAGCCTATTTAGAATTGTAGACTGTGTTTTATCTTTTATTGCTAATTTTTCATTTTAACGTGATTGACATGATGGAAACAAGATTATTAAACCGATTAGCGATGTAGGGGATATGAATCTATGTCCGTATTCATATTTTACATTATCTTCCATTTTATTTTTAAAATGCTGTATCTGATAGAAAAAAAGTGATTGACGTCTGTGTAACGTCAAATGTCAGAAGCTGAAGTCTGTTCGGAATACTTTCCTTAACGCGTGGTTTGAGTTGAATTTCCAAAATGAAATCCTAGTCTGTAGGTCAGTTTGTATATTTCTGACAGCGACATTTGAAACTTCAAATGAAAGGATAACGCAAACATTTTTATTCGAGAAGAAATATAATAAAGGAATTTGAAAATCCATAGTTTAACATAACTACAAAACGTGGAGAACTCCAACGTGTGTTCAGATGGAAGAAGACTTCTCGCAGTACTTTTCTTTTATCCAGACTGGAGAGAGAAGAGACAATCAATCACGTGTCCGTTGCGATATGAAGAATCCTTGGAAAGGTTTAACGCCTGATTGCATTTGCTCTGACGAAGAACGATTGTTTGTCAGAGCAAATGCTCTGAAGTTCCGTACAATTTTATACTCAGGATGGATGTAACGTCATGAAAGAGGTTCAAGAATTTTTATGAAAATATGACATCTGGCCTTGAGTATAAAGTCCATAACCCTGCAGTGTAACATCATTTGTACTACAGTATCAACAAAAATAGAAATGTGTTAATTTTTATATACAGATTCGTTAATTTTCTCGTAAACATTATTTATAAGAAAAATATTCTCGTATTACGAGAAAAGCAAAATAATCCAAAGCCACGTGTTAGTAGAATTGTGTTTGGTTGTCTGTATGTACAAGAAACTTATTCAATAGAATCACTGTCTACTGCTCTAGAGACAGCATTAAATTATATATAATCCAATTATTTTTAGGATTTTTTGAATACATATTTTTTTTTGTTTAAAAGCGTTCATAGATTAAAGACACTTATTGAGGCTATTCTGTATCACACGGCGTCTGATTAACATCACCTAATTTTAATTTTAAAATCCACCATTGTACGCAGCGTGTAAGTTGAGGTACGCAACATCCGCTACTGTGCCTATCAAATGTCAAACAGACAGAAACAAGGAAAGGTAAAGGTTTTTGTGTGACCTTGAAGTTAGAAAAAGTTTATCACATGTTTTAACAACTCTTTATAGATTGTTGAAATTTTAAATTTCTAGATTTATTACGATTTATTGTTTTGCTTCAAAACGTTATCTTAATTGGATTAAACTAGTGATAAAAGGATTAAGTCGAATTCAATAATTTCTTTAGAAACTGATAGCTTAAATCGAAAACCCACTCATATAACTAAAAATATATGACGGTTTTATTATAAATACAATGAAAAATACTTAAATAATTTACGTAATTGCAACTCTGCTTCCATGTGGCTTGGTTATAATTTATTCTGATATATTAATGTATAGGTGGCGATTTCATGTCCCGTATATTTATGACAGGATTGCCTATGCATGGACAGCTCCATCAATTTTTATTTTCCTTAGCGCATTTTTGCATTTCCCAGGACTTAAACAAAGCATACCGAATTTCTGTCTGAAATCCGAACAGGTGAAGCGACGTAATTGAGAGCGAGGGTATTTTAATATTCTCTTCTGCTTAAAATAATACATTTATTTGCCTGCGGTTTCAGAAAGGAAAGGACGCCTCCGTCTCTTATTCAGAAATATTCCGAGCGTGTTGAAACAGGATAACTGGAAAATTGTATTCCCAATATAGCTCTCTGTACCTCCCCTCACTGACCCTGGCACACACGCTGGTTTTTCTCAACCTAAGTACATACACCTTTGTCTCATGCTGTGTCGTAATTTTGGCTCCCTCTGAGCAGACCGGAAATTGCAAGAAGAGTTTTCAGTTGGTTTCGTTCGTCCGTTTTCTTAACTTAAAGATGCGCATCACCGAATAAATTAAAATACCTTATTTGGTTCACGAATTTAAATATCTGTCATTAAAAGCTTGGAACAACACGGATGATTTATTTTAGTGTTAAGGCACTAATTTTAATATCGCGTGAAGTAGTTCCCGGTTTCAGAATAGATTGCTGTAGGGAAAACAATTGTTTTTTAAAAAATATTTATTGAGAAAATTTATATTTCCAAACGAAGCAGGTGAGAGAATCATTCTTCTTTCTTAGTCACTTATTACAATATACTTGTAAGCCACCTTCGTGTTGCAACATATAATTGGTTTCTTGCAAACAGAGCTGTCAAAACTATATAAACTTCGAATCACATAGAGAACCGACAAAATCACATTTTATAACAATGACGAGAACGTTTGTGTTGTATTCGGTTTCCCAGCAAACTTGGGCTTCTACTTACTACGATAACATTAAATGTAACTAGAATATATTCCACTATGCTTAGAAAACAAATCAGTTTTTACAATATTTTTTCTGTAGTTTTAAAGTAAAACAACAAATATTTTTTTTAATTTAATGGAAAAAATGTTACGAAAACTGTGTAACAGAAATGGAGTAAAAATGTGTGGCCACGGTTTTAACAAGAAGTTACTGATAAAAATAATGATCTTAATGTACTCTGCATGGGTGCATATAATTTTTAATGGAGTTCTTAAAGCATTAAAAGTAGGTAGGCCTTGACGTCTAGTTTGTATCAATGTCATTAGAGATGAAACCTGAAACATATGCAACAATAGAGAGACAATTACAAATACGCACGTATCTTACCCGGGACTCAAACCAAGAAAACCTCGTACCATAAACTAGCGTGCAATCAACTGCATTACGGAGGTTGGATTCGGAGCAACAACTTCGGATGTAATCAGTATAATGTTTTGAATGATAGGATTTACTAAACTGAAATATTTACAGGGTCACCATTTTGGAAATAAATGTCTGAGCCTCTTAAAACACCTAAGTTTACGTTGCCTACTGAAGCGTTACTTGTGTGAAGAATTTGGTGGAAATCAGTTGATTGGTCCGCGAGATAAGGCATAAAACCAAAAATGTATCATGTGATAATCTTTAAAAATGAGGGCAAAAACATGATGTACGAGCACATTCTATGATTGTCATAGATGCTGCCAGTAAACAAAGTTAAGTTAAAACCGGTTACATAGTTTCGTAGATATGGCACACTAAGCAAAAAAAAGTATAGCCACCGTTCTTAAAATAAGTGTCTGGCACACTTAATTTAATATGACCCACCACAGTACTTCTTCGCCAAATTTGGTAGTAATCGGTTAATTTTTTCTAGATATATGGCATAAAAACGTTATTTATTCGTGTAGCGCCATATTACAAAATGGCTAACAAAAGAGGTACCATGTAGAAACATTTGATATTTATGATATATATCTGCCAGCATACAAAGTTACGTTGGAATTGATTACTTGGTTTCGACGTTACAAAGTTCCCAGTGGAACCAGGGCTGACCTCGCCAAACCTTTCCTCCAGGTGGCGGATACCTATTGAGAGGTTATACCTGGAGCATTACTTTCTAACTTACGTTAACTATCCCCAGCAAACAAGATCCAAATCAGCTCTTTTTATTTCTCAGTTACCACCGGGAGCTTTGCAATTTTGACCCGCCATGATGTGTCCGAAATGAAGTTAACATCACAAGGGCTACGTTTTACATACATGCCTACCGCGTCCCGGGCATTTCCTTCTTTCACGTTTAAAATACTAAGAATGGCGGTATTCCCATTATCATCTTTACGCGGCCCAGTGCGCTCGAGTGTGGTACGGGACTTGGATTCGTGGGACGCCCGGTAACCAGTATCGTTCCCCTCCTCCTCGCCTCCCGGCCACAAAGGGCAGTAAATCTATCCCACACTGCAGTCAATCGGTACCGTCGCATTCAAAGATGTCGGTAGGAAAAAGTCATAACTGGTATCCAGACGGGCGAGAAGAGTAATACTGCTATTTATTTTCAAAATAGAACGGTAGCAGCTGGATTAAATAATAAAACTCCGTACGAGTTATGGACTAACAGCAAGCCTAATATTAGTCATTTCAAGATATTTAGTAGTACTGTGATAGTGCATGTCCCCAAAGTTAAACGTGCGAAGTGGGACAAGAAGTCTGAGAATGCATCTTAGTAGGTTATTCAGAGGAAGTAAAGGGGTACACAGTCTACAACCCTAAAATTCAGATAGTGTCAACCAGCAGAGACGTCATTATTATGGAAAACAATTTGACTACAGAGAAGCTAACTGTAGTTAAAGAGAAGGAGAATGTTGATACCGATATTGGCGAAGTAATTGCAGATTCAGTGGGTGACAACAATCAATCTGATGACTCGTATACTAGTACTTCAGGATTTAATAATGATTAAACCTATGTGCAGGGTGATACTGCAGACTCGGACAGTTTCGCTGAAGTTGATGAAACAATACAATCACGCGCGTTGCCTACTAGACAAAGACAAAAACCAGATAGATATGGTTTCTCAAATATGTGTACAGAAAGTGGCAGATTACATATTGATGAGTTGTCGGTAGAAGATGCACTACAGGGTCCAGATAAGGAGTGTTGGTCGCAAGCTATACAAGAGGAGCTGCAGTGTTTTGAGGATAACAATGCTTTGGAGCTTGTAGAACCTGAAGACTGTAAAATAGTGGTAAAGTGCAAGTGGGTATTAAATAAAAAGTGTGACAGTGAAAACCAGATTCGTTACCGTGCTAGATTAGTAGCCAAAGGCTATAGTCAAAAGTATGGTGTGGACTATGAAGAAACTTTTTCCCCTGTTGTGAGGCACACCACACTGCGTTTGTTATTTGCAATTTCTGTACAGTTAAATCTTGATATAGTACATTTAGTTGTGAAAACAGCCTTTCTGAATGGAAAATTGAATGAGACTATATATATGCAAAAACCAGACGGTTTTGTTTGCTCAGAGAACGATAAAAAAGAAATGTTACAGTTAAAAGAGGTAATGAATTGTCGGTTTAAAATAAAAGATTTAGGACAAGTAAAGCGTTGTCTAGGTGTGGATGTTAAAATTGATAAGAGTAATAATGTAATTACTTTAAGCCAAGAAAATTATATCGATCAACTTTTGCACAAGTTTGATATGATTGATTGTAAAACTGTTAAGACTCCTATGGAGGCTAAATTGAATGTTACTAAATGTGAAAATGCTCAAAACCAGAATCCATATCAACAACTTATAGGTAGTTTGATGTATCTGGCAGTCCTTACAAGACCGGATATTGCTTATGCAGTAGGATATTTGAGTCAGTTCAATAATTGTAATGGTGAAGAGCATTGGTCATATGTAAAGAGGATACTTAAATATTTAAAACATGCAAGAACTTTTGGTTTAAATATAGTAACAATAAAGATTGTGATGTTAAAGGTTTTGTTGATGTCGACTGGGCTAATGATACTATGGACAGAAAGTCATATACAGGATTTTTTTTTATGTTATCAGGTTGTGTCATCTCTTGGGAATGTAAAAAACAGAAGTCAATAGCATTATCTAGCACAGATGCTGAATATATAGACATTTCAGAAGCTTGTAAAGAGGCAATATATCTTAGAAACTTGCAATATGAGATTACAGAGAAAATGTATGCAATCACTTTATGTAACGATAATAAGAGTGCACAGAAGTTGTCGGCAAATCCTATTTTTCACAATAAAACCAAGAACATTGATCTCAGATACCACTTTTGCAGAAACATGATATCGGATAAAATTGTGCATATTCAATATTTTCCAACAGTTTATATGCCAGCGGATATGCTAACCAAGAGTTTAAATTCAGTAAAACATTATATATTTATAAAACTTTTGGGAATTGAAAGTGTGTAATATTTTGATAAGTGGGGGTGTTATGATTTGTATCAAAACTGTAACAACTAGCGCCACCTCTTGTTTTCTCTATGTCATCCTATCTTTTTCTCTATGTCTTTTGTAATAAAGCTATGGTCGTACAGTCGCCATTGAATTGCGGTACGCAGTGTTTCATTTCGCTAATCATCACACGCATACCAAGATGGCAGACTGCACCGACCAAGATGGCGGATGACTTCACCTAGCAATATGGTGGACTGCACTGGCAATATGGTGGACTGCACTGACCAAAATGGCGGACGGCTGCACCTACCACGATGGCGGACGGTAGCTGTGACGCTTACCAAGATGGTGGTCCGCACCTACCAAGATAGTGGAATGAGTATGGGTGGACGGGGTGTGCGGGATCTCCCAAAATATATTTTTTTTAATTTAATTTTTAAAAAATTTCTAATATTTTTTTAATAATTTCTAAATAACTATTTATATAATATTTCATATATTTTTAATAACGTTTTATAAATTTGTTTGGATTTTCTGGGTTTTCAAGGTTGAAGTTCACCAGGGCCAAGTTCAGGGTCAAGATCCACTGGATACAAGATGGCCGACCGGAATGACAGGTCACGAACAGCTCCGACGCTCCGGTCCCGATGTGCCAAAGTCCCCATAATCCCTCTAATATATATTTATTTATATATTTAAAAGCTTTTACCCGCGGCTTCGCTTGCATGGTTATGGTAACAAACTTATAGGGAGAAATAACGGTGTTTGTTAGTAGACCGACACTGATCATAAACACAGAACAGAGCATTAACAATATCATTTTTTGGTGCTAGAATCGCTTTTTTACATAGCCACTGGTTGTCATTTATATTTGTTTGTAGATCTTGGCAAACGATAGCAATCAGTTCCGTATCACTCTGCACAAAATTACTAAAAAAAAACCCGTTAATGACACACAGCCCTCGGCATCTGTTTCTAACCGCCCATCTCCAAATTTTAATAGTGTATCAGCATAATGTCCTGTATCAACGTTATTGTAGACGTGCACTCTCATATTTGTCGTCAAGCTGAATTTCTTGATATTTGCCCATAAGCTTAACGACTTTAGACAGGCTTTCATTTCATCTGCTTGCATTTCATCGGTAGAGTTTGGCCGAAGTCACAAGCCAGTAATACGACCATTCCTCCCATAATGTCTGTATTGTTTCGTTTATCCTGTAAAGTTCGGTTTAGGGCCTCTGTCGCTTTTTTTGTGTGACGTTGTGCTTTCGTCCCACACTAACAACCATTGACGCAGCATTGTACCCCGAGCGCTATTTTTTACTCAAAAAAATTTCTTGAGGGAATGAGATATTTTTCGAAATAAAAAGTAGTCTATGTCACTTCCCGGCCCTCCAACTATCTGTGCAAAATATATCGTCGATCAGTTGCTCAATTGCGACGTGAAAGAANTTTGTAAACTGTGTGTTCTACTACTATAGGTTGTAATGTTATATATTACTACTAGCGGACCCGGCAGACGTTGTCCTGCCCGAACGTTGGCTTGCCTGCTGTTAGCGGTCATATTTTTATTAATGTAAAAAATTAATATAAAAGTCATATTTTTACTAATGTAAAAAAAGTAAAGTATATTGAAATAAATAATTTTGAATCTCAATACTAAAAGAAATAAAGTTTGTTTTGTTTTTATCTTAATGCGAGTTGATGAACAATGTTTTTCGTCAATCCATGAGGTGTATAAATGAACAAACTTGATGATCTGCCAAAGCGAGAACATGCGACATATAATTGGCCATATGAGAAGCACGGATTTTCAATATCCAACCCACAAATGGATATTGTTTGGCCTTGTAACTTATTAATAGTCATTACGAATGCCAAGCGAATTGGAAATTGCAGGCGTCTGAATGGAATGGGCGAGTCTGAAGGGATCGTTGGGATCCGTGGCAGGAGAACATCTTCATCTTGAAACTTGCCGTTCAAAATGGTAGCTTCAAGAACATTGCCCATGATTTTTTTATGACCAATCGCGTGCCATTGCATAGCTTTGGTTCATTTAAATTTCGAAGCAAAATGATTGGTGAACCAATTTTTTATCGCAAGTTATGTGGTGGCATTCCCGGTAAATCCAGTGAATTCAAGAATTCAACAGGATAGTTGACTGCTTCGTCAGGATCGACAACAATGTCGATCGATTTGAACGACATCTCATTGCCAGGCAATGACTGTTGTATTTTGAAATTAATAGCGTCAACATAGATATTTTTTGCGGCCAAAATAGCTCGTTCACGTAGCCACGCATGATTTATGTAATTAGCGCGCGAATCTGGGAACACGCTTTCAATCAAAGCATTTTTCGTGGCTGCCATGTTTCAAAATTTGTCTGGCAATTTGATGCATTGTGTATTTCCATGCAATAGAATTTTTCCATTGCCAATGTTGAGCAATTGTTTGGAGAATGACAGTGTCAATGTATCGTTTTGCAGTTGAACACGCATATTTATGGTAAGGCGCAATGTATTGACATTTCTCCATAGGTATGATTGTTTTAAACATGCGTTAATTTTGTCCACATACGTAGTGCGTGGAATGACCGGCAATGTGTGTCTGAAATCACCGGACAGCAGCAGTAGAGCGCCACCGAAAAGTCTGGTATTATCGTTGAGATCATTCATCGTTCTATCAAGAGCTTCAAGTGAATGCGTGTGGGCCATAGTGCATTCAGTCCAGATAGTAATTTTGCATTTTTACAAAACTTTAGCCATGCCGGAATGCTTATTTATGCTGCACATTGCGTCTGGATTTGTGTGAACGTTCAATGGCAACTTGAGTGCTGAATGTGCAGTCCGTCCACAATCAAGCAAAGTCGCTGCAATGCCTGATGAAGCAATTGCCAACGCAATATGATTTTGTGATCGAATGCGCGGAAGTATCAGTGAGATGAGGAATGTTTTGCCAGTGCCGCCTAGTGCGTCCAAAAAAAAAAAAAAAAAGAATCCACCTTTTGCTGTAATTGACAAATAATTTCGATCGTATATGTTCTTTTGCTCAGTAGTGAGCAGTTGCTCATTAATTGCAACAAAAGAAGTCAAAGAAGCCTCATCGAACTGTTGTTCGCGCTGAACATCGATGTTAATGATGTGTTGCTGGGCGGTTAGGCGATAGCATACCTAAATGAATGAGTGGCATATTCGAAATGAGAATGCAAATATCCTCAATCTTTATTAACGCCTCGTTATATATTACCGGCAAAAAATCGATATTATGATCTTGATCAGCGGTCCGAATGCGATGCAGAATTTCTTCGCTCAAGGAATCTTTATATTTGTCCCAGAGAGCAGAAGCTTGGGACGGAAAACATGTCGTCAACAATATTGTGAATAATTGGCGAAGTTTATGAGGAGAGGAACTCAGTACTGCATCTGTAAGTGTGAGATCCCAATGGTTGTCATCTTCCAGCAAATGCAATTCGCGACACGCATCGTGGTACGTGTCGTACAAAATACCATTGACTATTCGCAAGTATTGGAAGGACGTCGGTCCAGGAACGTTAACCAACAACAAACGCAAGAAGAAGCATTCGCGTTGCTTTGGATGGACTGTGTATAATCAGCCTAAGGTATTTCCTATAAATATACCGTCGTATTCCCCCGGACTGTAACGCCTCGCTTTCATGGGTCCCACTTTTTTGACTGTTTGTTCCACGTAAAAAATCGTGGCACATCAGTATACATGAATGTCTTTGTGAATTGACCGAAAATACCTGATCGGTTGCATAGTTCGAAAATCTCAGTGTGGTTTTTGGGGCAGTTAATGCTCGTTGTATAGCAGTCTCTTCAGTGAAATAAACACGCTGTCCATTTTTAAGGTGCAAGGCCAAATGTAGAACATCAGGGTCTCTGTTGTGTATTGGAAAACTCAAAATGCGCCAAACTGCTATTGTATCAGCCCATTTGATAACGTGTTATTTCGTAGTTATCATTTCCATTTTGAAAAGCAAATACAGCCATATCGCTGCCCTTATGAACTTATTTGCAAATGTATTTGATGGACTTCACCGAACTGCAGAACTCAACGTTTATGTGTGCTTTGTAGGTTTTGGACTGCAATGGCGAATACGGAACCCCCCAGCGATTGTCAATGTCAACCGGATTTCCACCGTTTGACATGCGCAATCGATATGATTGGCCACCATTGTCTGTTTCTCTACGACGATACAATGGATAACCATCGATATTAGTGATAGTATCGTTTATACACATTTTTGGGAAACGTTTTGTACATTTTCCATTGTCCGTGCACGGCGCCGTCATGTTGAGATCACCGCATGGACTATGGATCATGTTAGCGGTAACAATGTCAAACAACTCTTGATCGATATTCCGATCCGGAATTTCTGCTGAAATAATTTTATCAATTTCTTCTGGCCGTACTTTGTCGACCAACCAAATCAAAATATATGCATGTGGCAAACCTTGTTTTTGCCATTCAACAGAATACAGCCAGCAACGTGTTTCGCCGAATACATAGTGATGTGTAATCAAGTTCATCAACGATTTGAATTTTTGTTTAAAGACACGTACAGTGATATCATGGCGATGCATTGCTGTTTGACCTGGCAATAACTAAATTTTAATTTCATCCCATTTTGGATTGCACTTAAATGTAATGAACAAATCTGGTCGGCCGTACGCGTGCACGAAAGTCATGGCGTCTTGAATGTATTCTTGCATATGACGTGGACTACCAATATATGATGATGGGAGAATATATGCGGTATCGATGTCGTTGATATTAGTTGTTTATTTTACGTTACTGACAATAGCATCACGCAAATGTATGTACTCCTCAGAACGCAGCTTCGCTTGATTATACTTGATGTACCGTAATCGCTAGCTTTCATTTTTTGCATTCATATCAACGAATTATTGATGAAACAGCTGGCGGCATCGGAGAATGGTGTTGTCTTCATTTGCACGAATCATCAAGCGATATGCGTAGAAGTTCATCGCGCTCACTTTCTTGTTGATTTCTGCACCTGCAAAGTAAAAATATAAATAAAACAAAAATAAATTAATCGTACAGAAAAATTAAAAAGAAAATAATGTGGAGATTGTACTTGTCATTGGATTTCTTCGTTTGATGTTGAAAAGATATGCATCTTCTACTTCCCAAAATATCAATGGATATTGCAAAGCGTCGTAAGAACGACGACTGTCATGAATTGTCTGCACCGTGTATTCTGTATATCTGCGTTGGATCCGTATATCTCGACGTTCGTATGCGTCGCCAACCATAACAACTGCAACTTCATTAACGGTTGGTGCATTGTATTGGCCTGCGTGCTCTCCAGATGGTACTTTGTCTGATTTTATGACGATCATGTAGCTGTCGTTTTGCAGTTGGTTTGAAACAGTATTGAACAACTGGACCAACTGGTTGTGATTTCGCAAAAACTGTTCCAAAGTCGCCACAATCTCTCGCTCCTCCATCTGCTCGATGTGGTTGTATTGGCAGCGTGTGTTTATTTGTTGCTCCTCATTGCCCATGAAGAAGATTTTCAAGCATTTCGGATCGACATCAGGCATTGACATTAAAGAAACAATTTGATGATACACTTGGCCCTGAATCTTAAATGTTGATTCAAAATTGTGACCATCCTGATTCTGAATGATTTTTGTTGCTCCAAATGATGTCATTTGAAAGCAAGAATTAAATTTACGAATTTTACGCAAAAACAATTTTGATTGAGTTGTGGCTCCAGCCAATAGTGTTTCCAATGGTTCTGACGGCGAATTCAATGGTGGCAGTACAACTTTTCCAGACGCGCAGCAGAAACAGGCCGATTCACCTTTCTATTTGAATGCATGGCAGTGTTGGCATTCTTTGTCCATAGCGCCGATGACAATTTGTGAACGTGACAAATAGTCGATGTCCGACTCATATTCGAACGCAAGGCGGAGAAGTGATGCACGTGTCAATGCGCGATGTACTTGCAGGCGCTGTCGTTCAGTGCTCTGTTTGCGTCGGTGGCTCGTTGACGCGCCTGTCTTTGTCTCAATGCATTAGCTCGAAGGCGTTCGTTACGTTGCTCTTGACTTTCATTTGCACGTGTGTTGGCAACCTGGTCTCTTAAATTTGCATTGTCCGTCAATTGATCTTCTGCCGTTCTATTTAAACGTCGACCAATATTTCCTACTCCACGAAGACGTGCAATTGTTCTGTAATAAACACACAACACATAAATATAAGTAACTTACATTTGATTGTTGAACAAACTTACATGTTGATAAACACTCCGTAAATTTTATATGTTCTGATATGCGAAAAATGTTAAATATCGAAACGTCAATTATTAATGAACTTGCCGTTTTTTTATTTTCATTTTAAAAAACAAGGTAGTGGTAGGGGGTGAAATTTTGTGGTTATATGTTCTGATATGCGAAAATCTTTCAAAAATAAAAAAATTAATTTCGTCAAAAAATAAAATAAAAATTTCCTGGAACACGATTGCAGCGCCACCTACTGGGTCCCATTGTGAATCTAAACCATCCAGGGACCCACTCAAACTCACACAAAAAATTTCATCAAAATCTGTCCAGCCGTTTAGGAGGAGTTCAGTGACATACACACGTACAGAAGAATTACATATAAAGATATATCTGTTTGTGTGTGTACGTATATGTATAAATCCTAGCACATGCGTTTTCGTGCGTGAAACGTACCTCATTTTCATAAACACTTGAAAGAAAATGCTTTTTTGTTGTAGCAATATGAGCAACTTCAAAGAGCGCAGAAATATAAAAGAATTTGACAAATTTACTGTGAACTCGAAATAGATTTTGTAGTGGTTTAAATGCAAATATGCTTCTGCCAGCGCCTTATATTCGACACATTGAATATATTCGGACTGTTCGGTTATTCTGAAGAAGTTATCAATATAGCATTAGTTATGAACTAAATTTTAATCATTCATAATTATTTAAATTTAAGCTACAACCTAGATATAACGCATATGGATAAACATGCATATTTCACTGCCATGTACACTTCTCCAGAACATTCAGTTCCTCATAATTTTATGCTTAATTATAATATGAGATATGCTTAGCAGCAGATGCCCTGCCAGATGCACAGAATAGAACCAACTCTCCCCGTTCACAAAGGGGTGGTACGGATAAACCACCGGAGGGTGGTTTGCCAACTCCAACTAAATCCCGATACGGCCGTGTTATTAATACGAACTCTGTGATGCCGAACTATCAGAGGTCCGGGTATCCGCTGAACTAGATATAACGCGTGCAAAGGATGATTTTACCAAAGGACTCGGCTATGCTTTCGACGGCGAGAAATGGAATGCCGATGCCTATATTTGTACCTATATACGCCTTGTGTAATAGTAGGAGTTGGAGAACGACTCACGATCTTAAAATGAATATTCCTCTCATAAGAATGACAAAACTCTTTGGCCTTGCAAGAAAAAAGTTGATAGTTAATGTATATTCAGACAGGCAGAATATGCCTTTTGTCCTTTTCAAATAGATACTTTGATGTAGTATTTTTCACATGTTGCGTCCTATCTAGATGTCTTCTCTGTATATAAACCAGTGTAATCGCATTTAGACCAAACCCAAAATGTTCTTGACGACGATGTACAGCTTGCTGATACACGTTAATACTTCTCGGATCCTTCGTAGTGAAAGAACAATCTGCTAGGTCATCAATTTTTCATCACCACTCAACGAAATGTGGTAAAAAGACATCCTAACGTAAGTCAAATCGAGCTATATTTTGTTTAATGTGCTTCGACAGAGGAGTTAAGGCAACATATCCGACCAGCCTGGTAGATAGATAGCCTGTTTCCTTACACTCGAGTACGGGATACAGACAAGGTCTAGTTTGTCTGTACTCATTTTCTCGTCAAACCATGTAGAATAATTGTCTCCATTTTAGGATTCTCAAACTTATCTTACGGCGTATGAATTAATGATATATTTATAGTGCTTACAATGATATCAGAATAGCTCAAATAATTAATAATAAAAAACATATGCATGACTGATGATTATTGTGTTTGTCCTGAATATCAAAGTCATACACTTATGGATGTTGCATCTAATTGACTCTTTCTCCCTCAGAGTTCTCACATTTTAATAACTATCATAGAGTATAATATGTTCAGAAAATACAGTGACCTCAATAAATAAAGCAGTGGAAGCTTGCTAATGCTTTCGATCGTTGCTAGAAATTACCCATGGATCATACAAAAGTTATTTTCGCAAATGTGCAGTACTTTGCTTAAGTATAATCCTTATGGCCACATTTCACGATAATTTTTATTTAATTATCTCAAAGATATTTATATAAGTACCACATAAATGCAAATTTTTATAGTCAAACGATTATAGTTTTTAAAATATAGCACCGAAATCGAAAATTTCGGAATATGGGAGCCCAAGTTTCTATGCTACTAATTAACTTTTCCAGCTAAAGCACATGCCATGTGATCTAAATATATAATATGCACAACATATTGATTAAGTAGGCCTATCAAGGCTATTTAAAAATCGGTACTCGGATACTGGCATCCTGAATCCATTTCAAAATAGGTATTGATATTTTTCTCAATATATTTATATTCGTCCAAGAGAAAATTATATTTGTATTTATTAGTTTCCATTGGACGAATAAAAACGTGTCGGCAAAAACATACACATCAATACCTATTTTAAAAGGATTCAGGATGCCAGTACCCGAGTACCCATTGTTAAATATCCTTGATAATTGATAAACATTTTGTGTATATGATATAGCTCGCATGACATGTGATTTATTTGGCACAGTTAATTAGGGCTCCCATTTTCCAAAATTTTCGACTTCTCAGTGGTATATTTTGAAAACTATTATAATTTGATTACACATATGTACATTTATGTGGTCCTTATATTAATCTTTCAGATAATGAAATACAAATTATTGTGAAATATGGCCATAATTGGTGATAGCACAGCAACAGTTCCCAAGTTTCTTCCATCTGTGTCCAAGATGAATATGACTTGACTGTGTAGGTAGGAAAAGACACCTTGCAGCTTCTGTCGCTACTTGACTGTTATCGTGGGATCTTGAGTCTTGCTGGTCTCAGATGTTGGCTCTGCGCAAGCCACGTTTGTTTTTCGCTTGTCCAAGTAGATTTAAATCCTGCCACTGAAGAAGTTCCAGTTCCTTCTTTGGTACTCTCATTTCCTGTTACATTTTATTTTCTACTGTCATTTCTTTATGTCAGCAATTTTATAACACAGCCTATACTTATATTTAAACCATCTTGTGCATTTTCCCATTATGTTATCTTCCTTTCTAAGGTATTTATTGTGTTTCAGCTGTACAGTCTCGTTTACACATTTTTCTTGTATGCACTCTTGGCACGCTATTTTCTCCTCTACTGTTTCAGTCGTAGGTACTACCTGCTAGGCCACTAATATGTTCACACACATCTACTATTTAAAACGAAACTCACTTTGCCAATCCTAATAAACTGCATGGCGTTAATTCTACCTTAACAGCAACATATTCTTTTACTTAGTCAATAAATATAATATTGAACAAATACTTACAACTTAGAACACCATCTACAAGATGTGGGCATGCCCAGGCTCGGAATTATACGGATGTTCCATTTTTATTAAATAAAAATCTAAACACAATTTCGTGATTTATTTTGCACTATTTAGTAGAATCAAAATACAGCTGAAGCAATAGTGACCCTATGTCCCTCATTAGTTATAGTAATCATCTCGGTTTCATAACATTAACGTAGTTACCTTCTGCAGTACACTATTTAATGAACCATTTTGTTTGACCTACACTCACTATAAACTGAGCAGTTCTTGATTCACCGAAAGTTACCTCGAGCGCTCGGCTAGTCTCGTGACCTTCCCTCGCCCCTGTTCAGTTCCACTTGCCAGACAGCAATCTGATCATTCCAGTGTCGAAGTTTCACCGGCTTTGTGTCAGTAAAAAGGCTGCTTCTGATTGGGCTTCTGTTCTTCCACAGACCACGACGATTGAGAAGGTCAGATGAAAGAACTGTGAAGGTGGGTATGGAGTACCAAATGATATCATACTCAATTAATATTAGAGTACAACTCACTGGCGAGAGAGCAAATAATATCAATAGAATAGTGTTGATGAGTTTAGTTGAGATAAAATTTACCTTTGGAACACACATTACAGTTGGAATATTGACATCTATACTATCGTATTATCTTACATCAAAGCTATTTTTCACTGAAGAACATTTTTGCTCTCCAACGTATGAGGCTGACGTGCAACACGAAATCACTTTTTGGCAAAAAATATGACTTGATGCACTTTGAAATATCGTGTCAATCGTGCGCACTTGTGGGAATATAATTTGTTGTCGCTTCTTTCTTTGCATAATTGGATGGCAAACGGCAAGACTTGCCTTTTTCTTCAAAGTTGCGAATTACATTAAAAATTTCAAAACTTACAAAAATTACCAAGCTTTGGGATTACGAAAATTCGTTGGTAACTCAAAGAGATCTAGTTTCACAATGACTCGACCTTTGGTTACTTCCAAACAAATTACTATTACTATAAATAGCAGTTTTTGCTGTGAATATGAGTAACAGTACAGCACTTTAAGAACTCATATTAGCTGAAGGAATACTGTAAGTGTATAACAAACTTTATAAATGCCCAGTGCAACTTTGACGATTAAAATACACATGAGAAACAAAACACAGAGTTTACTTATCTTTTTACGCGTTTTATAATTTAGTGCTGCATGTTAAGGCGCGTTTTCCTATCTGCGTGTTATACCCCGCAGCGGAGAACGGAATCCGAAGTGCGGAGCCCGCAGAGCAGCGAACTGTGTTGGCGTGTGTTCGTACAGGCCGCCAGACGGCAGCACGTGCTCCGCCGGCCGGGTTTTCGCTGCTTAACGCACAGTTACGGGGAGTCTAGTCCGTCGTCCGCTACGGCCTAGTGCAGGCGTCGTCAACATTCTATCTTTGTTTTGACTGTTGTTCAAGTGTGGTTTTGAGTGATGGCATCGCGTTTTACTGCTGATCACGGCGATCATCTCATTTAACTGGCAGCTGGACACCCAATATTGTGGGATATGTCCCACGACGAATTTAAGAACATTTTGAAAAAGAACTAATCTGGAAATAAATTAATGGCATGCTAAATTAAACGTTTTTTTTATTTACGTAATTATTATATTGCACTTAGAATTATTTGTGCAATTTCACTGCACAGTTAAACAAAATTTGGAATAACATTTTATCATAACTTAAATTTAGCATTAACAGGACCAAAAAAAAAAAAACCATGTTGATGTGAGTAAGTGAAGAGATTTGGGCGGTTCTGAACAGTGAGGTCTTGAGAACCGATGAGGGTGATTGAAATGAGTATGGGCCGGAATGCAAATGCGGGGGAAGAGGAAGGTGTCTGAGGAAACCCGCCGACCAGCAGCATCGTTCGGCACGATTCCCACATGCGAGGATCCAGGAGTGGCCCGGCCGGGGATTGAACCTGGGTCGCCTTTGTGGGAGACAGGCAGGCTAACCGCTCGGCCAACGCGGCTCCCAGAATGATTATGTGATTATACCTGTTACCAAAGAATTGGCTAATAGTTTCAAAAAGATAAAAGCATTTGGTAAATTATTCCATGGTAAAGAACAATTTACGTTAGAATTGCTCGTTCAACATATTCATAATATTATCAAAAATCACGTAAAAATTTGCTGTGAAAATAATGCTTGAAACAATAGTAAACATTGAAGTAAAGTTTCAAAAAATGTATTATTTGAGTACAATTATAGTTAAATTTTATTTTAAGATGTTGTAAAACGAATTACAGATGTTAAAACCAAGTATAGCTTGTTTTGTGTTATATGTTTTAACAGAAATCAGTCTAAATTTTAAGGAGTAATCGCGTCGATATTTTCGAAAACAATTGTCTTTCATGGCATGCAAAATAAACTAGATAAATATCTCATCTGTTCCGATAAAAGATTCGTCATAGGTCCACACTGGTAATATAAGACTGCGTAAAGCTGCAATCTCATAAATAGAAATAATGAATATGCTTAATCAATATAGTTGCGTAATTTATTTTGCACACTGTATTGCATTGCAGAATCCATGTGATTATTTGGGTTAACTAATTTTTTGTACTGATATTATCTCTACTGAATTAGTGACACAGACTTTGTGTTTCCTAGCTTTCTTCGCTAGCTTCCCATTGGTTGATATTAAGAACCCGTGATTTATACTGGACTGGTGGATTAATGTGATATTCGTACAATAATAATACTCATTATTATTCATTGGACTCTATAATGATGCTCTAAAAGATAAATCATATAATGGTGTTGCAAGCTATCCTCGCCTCATGATTCAATCTCCGTAATTTCTAACTAGCAATAAACTACATACTTTATAAATGTAAAGAGATATTACTTAACTTGTTTGATAACAAAATGTTTTATATTCTAACATAAATAACGTTTACTGTGTTTATTATTGCTCCTGTTTTTCAGTGTCCGTAACGGCTGTCTGTGCATTTCCTTATTTCAATTAATAGAGATATGAATTTCAAAAATCAAATTTTAAATTGAGTAAAGAAAAATAGTATCTTCACATGATGATCTTCATATTTTGTTCGCAGATACGACAAAACTCAGTTTCGTTTTGAGAATGTTTGCGGTTTGTTTATACACTCCATTCTCGGCTACTTCCAACTTTCTTGAAGCCCTGCTAAAGTTCTGCTTTCAGGATATTCTTCCGCCTCATACAAAGCTTAGAAAGTTACACCAGAGGGCCAATGCACCGCATTCGTGGACACTCAGTGTAATATCGTTTTGCATAAGAACTATTTCTTACTAGGCATTGCCAACAGACCTACTCTCTATCAGTCTTTATTCATATTAGTTATAAATAAAACACTATAATTTACAGATAAAATACAAGTTAAAATTAATTGAACCAAAAATGAGACAATTTTATGTTGACGCAAGTATAAAACGCGTGTGATACATGACATACGAGTATTTAAGAAACAACCAATCACGTCATGAATGGGGTGTTTTTCAAAAGTTTGGTGGGGTAGCGGTGGCGTAGTTTCCAGGGCGCTCACCTCCCACCACGGCGATCTGGGTTCGATCCCTGGCGGGTTCGCTCCCGGATTTTCGCATGTGGGAATCGTGCTGGACGATGCCGCTTGCCGGCGGGTTTTCTCGGGGTACTCCCGCTTCCCCCGCCCTTGCATTCCAGCGCCGCTCCATTCCAGGGTTTCATTTCTGTCATGCCCGGGGATGACGGTCACCTACGGGTCCCAGCTGGAAAGACCGTCACTCGGAGGGTGTTGCCTTGCCCTGGGTGCACTCCCCACACGCCATTAATTTTTTCAAAAGTTTGATCCAAAAAAAATGTTAATAAACAGGCGAATAGCATACAATAAATATCTCAGTGTGAAATTATAGATTCTCATTATTTATTGCAATCTTATTCCTAATTAATATTCGGCCCAGCCCTAGAAAATGACGTAAAGATTTGTTTGCTTATAACACATGCTCCGTGTCAAATTCCAATGATAATTTATAACATACAAGTAAGAATAGAGAGTAAAATTTAAAATGAGGGTATTTATGTGTGTATATTGGAATCCATAAAAGAAGGACACGGGACTGTTCATGAAAAATCTGAAATGTGAACTCGGCATCACACGTTTTAGGCAGGCGGTTAGATTGTTTTCCCGGTATGGCACAACTGGCCAATTTATTTTTACATGTGGATAAGTGAGAACTTTTTCTGCAATTTTAATGCCTGCTTTGAATTTTTTTTACTTCAAATATAATTTATATTATAAGAGGTTTTATTACTGATTCCAAGAAAAATAAATTCCCTCAGACACCTTATACGGTTCTTATAAGTTCTTCGGTGTGTATTTATTGCTACGCATTATCTGGATGTTACTACGTTATATATAAAATATATATTAGTTGAGGAATAAAACCGCATTACATAGTTTAACGCGTTACTGCCAAATACCATCCGCGGTAAGTCAACAAAAAAGCTAAGCAGATTTCCGAACAATATGTTTTGTGCGTTATTTCTTTGTTATTATTGTGGTATTCTTTTGGAATAAGATAACTACGTTCTCAAATAAAATATATAATTCTGCATTTTTGGTTAACTGTGAAATAAAACGTTTCAAATATGTGAGTTAATCCAATCTCCTGAAACGCTTGACTTCGTATTCTTCCCGTTTTATTTTACCCAATACTAATACGTTCCCTAGCTTTCTTCCATTGCAAAAAAAAGTGTTTACAATGCATACAGTATAGAATAGTTTGAATAAACGTTTGTTTCACAACATTTTTCTTTAAAATTTTATTTTGCGCTAGTATTTTTGCAGATAAATAGTACGTGTAGCTACTAGGAATATTCTTCCCATCGTGAAATATAATTCATGGATAAAACGTATTATGTTGTTATGATTGGTCCCGTGCAAACTTCCTGACCAAGAAAAACCTAAGAAAAGGCGCCACAGAGTTCACTAACGCCTAGCCAGAACGATTGCAGGCACGAAAAAATAATGGCGCGAAGAAGCCACAAAACTGCTGGAGTATCAAAACATCAGATTAAGAATGATTGCAGCAAGTCGACGGGGCGTTCACACAAGACGCCCGGCAACAGCGAAGATGCTTATCCAAGAGCATTTCAGGGTAGTAACACAAAAAACCGAAACAACCCGCCTCCAAAGCACTAAGGGAACCAATCGGAGCAAAGTTCGTCAACGGTCACGTGGTGGGACGAGAAGTGTGAAATAGACGTCAACGATCAGGACCGGCGTCGTCTACTACGAACATCAGACCAGACAGCGACTCTTCTTTGGGCTTCTTCCGCCAGAGGGTCCGGTTGTGAGGCTGGTGTAAGTTCCCTTCCTCCTTAACTAATAGCCTTTCTTAAGTCCTTCCCTTTCACTTCCGTTAGACTCAACTTTAATTGCATATCATTGTATACTCTTCTAACATTAGATCAAGTAAGACTTTATTAATCATTTCTACAATCCTCTTAATTATCTGAGCTTATCATGTTTTCCTTAATCCTAACCTTTCCTAAGAGTGTTATGAGCCACCAAGGCTCATAACAATGTGCATGGGTTCATGTTTACGAAGTACACATTCCATTGACTTTAATGATACGTCTCAGCCGTAGAGTAACTAGGCGTATTTGCGATTAGATAGCTACTATATTCCAAACCCGTTAGTTGATAGGACTACCTCTCGATATGGTAAGTTTCATTTCTCCCGACAAACTTTCTACTACGTTTATGCAAAGCGATCGGGAAAACAGTTCTAGAAGCTCTACCCGCGGCTGGTTTGAAGACCACGTGTGATACTGACTGCTTGCTGATTTTAATTGTCGTGGGGTCTGTATCACTCCGACACGACACTGTAGTTTGACACTCGGAACAATGTTTTCCTCAGTAACTGCAGTTACTAAACACCACTGAATCTTGTATATGCCTTCTTCAGCCCTATGTGAAGACATCTGACTCTGAAGAAAGCAATCCCCTGAATCGTATAATTTCGTATTCCCGTGATTATATAAACCAAACTTGCTGAACGTGATGCTGATTTGTCTCAGAAATTCACGTTGCTTCAATCGCGATCAAAATTAGAGCCTCAAAATGGAAGCTGGTAGGTGTATTCTCGCCCGGAAGCATTTAATTCGAAGCAACTTATGTGACAACAGAACTCGGCACATTTCACTTGACTCCTTACAGTTAATTACGAACCAGGCAAATTACCCCCTTGAGCGCTGCATTTCAAAAGGGATTCCGTTGAGAGAAATCAATTAGTGCCGTCTTCTCCTTGCGTGGAAACGCGTTGTGGTCCAGCACCCGGGCAACGGCTTGTTTACCAGTTTCCCGGTGCCGTTTTACTTGCCTCCGCGCGAAGCGGGATGAAACGCCGTAAGACACATTGCCTGCCTCGTGCTAAAAAAAAATTGTACATGTATATATATTATTTTGGCTTAACGCTGTTTTGCACAGAAAGTTCAAAGACGAAAGGGCATCGTGGTTGTAGTGAATACCGTCACGGAGGATCTCACGAACTGGGATTTAGGCTCATACATTCACAGGTCCAGCTTACTCGCCATAATACGCCTTAGCATTTGAAGCTACGAGCCCATATTTAGAATATTAAGTCCATTATTTGATGAGACAGTTCAAATGTGTGTATTTCATGTCAAAGCAATATAAAATCTGACATGCATTACCTGGCAACTGGCAGTGCTTCAATTTTACTCTCAGTAAAATTATACATATTAATAATTTTTTATTTTCTGAATATAAACAAAGTTTAATTATGCTGAGAATGTGGTACACAACCTAGTATATTTAATATTTCTTATTTGATAAGTTTAAAACATAAATTGTTTAAGTTGCCCTAAACTGAGATTTAAAATATTTTACTAAAGTATTTTTTGAGTGCGATCTTTCCGTTCATTACTCATACGTCGATTTCATCAGTATTGACTGTATCGGCAAGGAAGTATCGATTTGTACTTGTATCGGTAAAAATCTGTATCGGCATAGTCGCGGGTCTTCAGACGAACAAGAGCATGGAAGCACAGTCGGCATATATGTATAGTTAAGTGCGTCCATGAAAACAGCGCACTTCTATGGCGTACACCGAGTTAATATTAAGTGTTACAACGGTTGCAGCTGATTCCATATGGAAAATCATGTAGAAAATATATGTGACTTGTGGCCCAAATAGAATATAAAGGGTGATATTAACCCTATGAAACTACAAAACAAGCATGAAGTTAAATATATCAGAAACTGTTGGAGAGGAAAGAAAAAAAAATCTCGGAATGTATCAGCAAACGGAGATCATCAACCTCTGTAAGGGTAACTGTAAATATCTCCAGTCAAATATGAGTTGCTACACTCACATCGCCGTAAATGTTGTGGCCGTATTTGCTAAAATTACATCATGCATTGAAAATTATTTATTCTTGCATCTTCTTAAATATACCCATTTTTATAAACATGTCTGACTATCGCATATTTTTTACTTAGATGTATGTCAGAGCAGCTTATGAGGAAGTCCCGTTAATATTAATACGATAAATAACTGCCATCAATAAATTTTGCAAATAAAACTATTTATATTTTTTTTTTAATTCACAGCATTATATTATTAGGCACTTTTATCGTATTGTCATATTATTTTTGGGAAAAAAATCGTTACGTGATAGAGAAAATTTGAGGCAGTACGCCAATAAATATACAAATCACTCAATTTTTATAGTTCAGATTTGTAAGGACTGTGTAGTCATTAACAGATTGTACGTTTGCAAATCGGAAAAAGGTGAATGCCCTTTCGCAGAGAAGTTCATTTTAAAGTTCTAGGAAACTTACTGGGTAGATGCAAGTAACGGAAGAAAATTTGGCGTTATCTTTATTTCATTCTTTTTAGAATTAAATATTCTGCATGTTTATAAATAATTTGTATACTGAAATGTTACATTCTCTTACGGCATTCATTGCATTTGTAAATTAATTGCCAAATTTAAGTGATTTATAGTTTTGGTTGTATGTACCGACTTTAAGTGATTTATTCGCCATCTGAAATAGAGGACAAACAAAAATAAATATAATGCGATGAGTATTCTGATATAAGGGACGGATGTTCTGTGATTCCGTTGACGGTGCTACAGACTTCCAAAATTTTCAAATGTGTCCTTGAGAGAGGCAACGCTCCTGGTATGAAAGCCGTACAGGAAATGACGCATCGCTTCCGCTCTACCAGATCACAGGTAGATATAGGCTGTTCACGGTTATTTCAGCACTTCTGAAATCAACCTTTCAAAAATGTCACTGTCCATACCTGCAAGTATTTTAACGGGCACACTAACTGACATATACCCAGTACAGTTGGTAACGACGGAGAGAAACCATCTCCATGTCTTAAAGTTGCATTTAAAGGGTCAGGTAAACATAATGAGCATATTAAAACACTTGATTTCGTTTTCTGTTCTTTTTAATGCTTAAAAGTTTAATAATTAGCAATTTGGAAAATATTTATTTTTCGAATAATTTCACAGTTTCTCGTGACCGACAAATGATCAGGCCCATGGAAATGTTAATCTTACATATTATGGAATAATACACAATATGCATACAAGTAGATTGATAGAAGGACTTCTAAAAGTGCTCATTTCACCGTTAGCAGACTATAAGGGTACATAGACGAAAGGACTTAGCCATTTTTTTGGATGTAGTGGTGTCGAATCTCTGATTGGCATCGCGAGACTATGAGAACCTGATTGGCTGTTGCATGATGTGAAAGGTTCCCTATTGGCTGGCGAGTAGGTTACTATAATCTATTCGCGGTTTCTTCACACTTGTTGAATTACACCTTTGAAAAATTACCCCATGTATGACGTTCTTGGCTGTTTTCTAAATATGCCGTGTATCACAAGCATTTTATACTTAACATATTTTAATTAAACATATATTTTATCAATATATTACATTATTTACATGTATAATTAATGTAAATAATAACAGGGATAAAATAGGCGTTGGTAATACCTAGTATGAAATAGTTCCAATGCAAAATATAATTAAACTGAGTGCGCACGAATGCGGTGCACTGTCCCTCTGGTGTAATTTTCTAGACTTGGTTAAGCTTAGTTTGCATGATGTGGAGGAATCTCCTGGAAGTATAACTGTAGCAGGGCTTCAGAAAAGTTGGCGGTAACCATGAATGAACTATAGGCGTTGATTGGCGAACGGTGTTCATCGCTTCGCCGCCCAGTGACGCAGTTGTTCTAGCGTGTGCAGCGTGAATTCGGGGTGTAAGCTGTTGTTTCGCCTCTTCTCTTTGGGATGGTTAACTATGACGCCATAAGCATAAATATTTTAATTAAATATGAAGGAAAAATTGACCAGTGTTTTCTATTATATACCCCATTAATGTATTTGCTCCATTAAGGGTTCAACCTGCCTGGTGCTTGAACTGCGTTGCCGAGTATTTGAAATCCTGATTTGTTGACGGAACTATTAAACCTCCTCTCGGTATGTTTACCTAAGAAAAGAGTTCATACCCCATACGAGGACAGAATGGTACTTTAAAGTTACCACACATGAGGTAAATATATTTTTGAGCCCTCCAATATAGTTAAAACAGCTTTTTCAGACTTCCCTATCTTAAAACATACTAGCCGGTCACGAGGTCAAACTACGATAGGAGCCTGTATTGAACTTTGCTACAGAATTTTCATTAGTAAAATTATAGGCTCGCCGCTGAAAGTACCACAGGTATACGCAGCACTACGAGAACACCGTACGTTAGTTCAGAGCCCTGCGCGTACAAACAAACACATGCTTGTAGCTCAAAACGCGTCAGTTTTCAAAGGAGTAAATTATTAGAAATTAAGTGTGAAAACAGATTTTATCAATATTTTCTTTTTCTGTATGCTTATTCGACTTCCTTACGAGGCGCAGTAATACACGACAGTCATCAACATATGCGAGTACGTCGAACGAGCGACTAGTATATGTTTTGATTCGGAAAACCATCGGAGCTCTATTAAGGGGGAATGTTAGATAGGTGCCGAGTTCTAGTTCTGCGAATTTGTGTTTGAAATATTACAGGTAAAGTCAAAGTACTTCATGTGAAAATAATTTCAAAGAGTATAAGCAATAAAAAATTTTAATATTGTATGTAGAAAATGATATTTTTTTTTTTTAGTTTCTTTTTAAAAAAAACTGTGTAAACAACACTGCTGTTTATTCTTTAGCAAAAAAATTTCATAGGTTCAGATATCTGCCAAGACACAAACGTTTTACTTGNTAATTTCAAAGAGTATAAGCAATAAAAATTTTTAATATTGTATGTAGAAAATGACATTTTTTTTTTTTTTTAGTTTCTTTTTAAAAAAAACTGTGTAAACAACACTGCTGTTTATTCTTTAGCAAAAAAATTGCATAGGTTCAGATATCTGCCAAGACACAAACGTTTTACTTATAGGAAGTTGTAACAGTCACACAAAAAATTTTAATAGTCACTGTATGTAGCAGCTTTCTATCTACCAAAAACTACATTATTCAAATTAGTTCTTTCTTACGTTAATTTTCGTATAGTTAGAAATTGACCCTGTTGTGGCATTCTGCCTTGATCTTATGTTACACTTAAAATATTATAACCATGTTCGCCATTCTACCAATTATTAATTTTACTTTTAAAAACAAAATATTATTTCGGTTGCGGCTTAAATAGCTTTTACAAATTAAATTATACTTAAATACACACAGAATTTCTGACATTTTTTTTTTTTTTTTTTTTTTTTTTGCTAATTCGCATGTAAGCTTCACTGAGCAAGAGACAGTCATCTTCTACTTAAAATTAAAAATATTTTCGAGCAAGGATTTTTATAGAAGGTTGATTTCATACATACTCAAGCCATGAACCAACTATGTTTTCCTGAATTACTCAAGATTCTATTCAATCACGACACAAAATTCTATCACGAACTTTACCTTTATTTGTCGCTCAACAAACGGATGAGATACAAACTTAACATGTAAAGTTACGCGATGATAAAACTATATTGATATAAATTATGTCACAAGATATATACATGAACAAGATTCGCATTTACCTTTACCCTGGAGTCATGGAATCATTTATAAAAATCGTAACCCCACCAATTACACCACGGATAATCGACTGATTAAAAAAAGTACAAGATACTACCAACAGTCTTGACATTAGTGCTTACTTCTTAGCACATCAGGTGAAATGAAACCTTACTATTTACACATTTCTATATAATCACTGTCTCATTGTTTTCTCTGCTCTTCTTCAATTCTCAACATATTTTATTATTCTTATGAGAATACTTAACATATTACTCCGGGAAGTAATTATGATCTCTAAGTTGATCACAACAAATTCAAGCATTCTTCTTTGAACATAAATAATTTTGTAAATAAAACTTGACTCTTCACTTTATGTTTCGTGCATCTACCTCTATTTTAATTAAGAATTTAAAGTCACTTGAAGATTTTAAAGGCTAGACTTTTTTTGTTAACAGTGATCCCTGTTTATTTTTTATTAATAACTATAATTGCTAACAAATTTATTTCATTAATAAATTTTATCTTGACTATATTGTGCATGTACTTATCTATATTCATGGAGACTGTTTTCCACAGATGACTTCCAGCCATAAATTTCAAGTAGGTAGTTACTGTACACGTTAACGGGTTATGTGAAAGATGTACGTGACCACAGTTGGCCAGTTTGCTCATTAACTGTAAATGCACATATAGACGTTCACGGATATGGTCGCTATAAAATGACGTTATTCCCAGGGGAATTTCTTTAAGGTAGGAGAAATTTCAAATTAGAACAAAAATTTGCCTCGTATAGCTAACAATTTCGTTTTGACCCAAATTAAATTATCTGGTTTTTCAACTGCTCGGGTTTTTATTCCATCAAAATAACCATCATAGAAACCTAATTTGCATATACTATCACATTATATTCTGATTTTAAATTGTGCGTTGAGCGACTACGACAGCGTAAAACGTGGTAAGTTTAATTGAGTATACATGCTTTATGTAAAACGTGCTCTCTAATGAACTAGGGTCGCGATTAGCGCATAACGGCCAAAGCGCCCGCCTCCTGACAATGTGAACCGGGTTCGATTCCCGGCGGGGTCACTCCCGGATTTTCGCATGTGGGGAACGTGCCGGAATATGCCGTTGCTCGGAAGGCTTTCTCGAGGAACTCCCGCTTCCCCACCCTTGCATTCCGGCTCTGCTCCATATACACCTCACTACACCCTCGTCGGCTCTCAAAACCTCTCCACACAATCTAACGGACCCTCGGACCGGCTTTCAATTTATACACGCCATGCTTTATTGCGAATGCTCTTATGAACGTCATGACAATCGAATAGTAATGAAAGATGATGTTGAAGTAACGTGGCGGGAGCGTTACTGAATGGTAGAAGGTTTTGTTAAAATGTGACCTCCGTGGCCGAAGCCCACAGAGTCACATTCAAAGCAGGAGGTTGCGTGTTCAAATTCTGGGGTAAGCCATGGATGGTGTGCAGTTCCTATGTTTGAGTTTGGGTTATGACAGTCTGAAAAACTTCTCCCGACTCGCCTCCAGGCACAAAAGCGAGGAAGTTAAAAAGAAACAATAGCATGATAAAGTTATGATTTGGTTGTTTACTTTTTTTCAACACGTGTTTAGTTAGTAATTCTTTCTGTCAGTATTTTATATTGCAGTTTATTTCCTAAGCGTCTGTGAGAAGTCGTGGCTGTTGCAACTGTACACGCGCGTGAAAACGAGCTTTTTGTTCACCAACTATCCTATGTTAATTTAAAGCGGAAAAAACAGTCATTAAAATAGTAGGCCTATTATAGATTAGTATAAGTTAGGTTAGTTTAAACTATAAAAACACTCGTTTACCCACTATGTTAGGTTAGTTTATGGGGCCCTTTTAGATTGAGGTGATGTTGGAAAATGACGAATGAAAATGCGCAGGCGTAGAAAGAATATAGGGTAGTGTGATCACTCTAGCTGCGCAAAACTAATCTCAGTGTCCCAAAATTGAACTGATATTCTGCCAATACGACTATCATAAACGACATGGATAGGATTTGAGGTTAGAACACTGTTTAGTAAACAAGTGCTTTGAGATGTTTGTATACTTCCTCTAACCAGTTTTCAATACAGTTTGATAAATTAAGATCAGTAAAATAATTGTATTCCTATAAAAGTACTTGGATTTTGAAAATGAATATCTAAACAAACACATTCATCACTGCTGACCATGTGACTTTGACAACTGTGTTGGTTTAGGGTACGTCAACGCTGGGTACATGTGCAGAAGACGAATAGGCGATTTTTCGTAACCTACCTTAAACTAGAGGGATAGTTGGAGGTGCTAGGTAGGGGAAGCGACCTAAGTGCGTCTCAGAGCATGCAGGGGAGGTTCTAACTACAAGGGCACATGCTCGCGGCTTTACTGGTACTGGGAAAACGAGGCCGCGATTGGGGCCGTGTTTACCTCCCATGCCAACCTAACTGATCTACAAAGGGAGGAGAAAACCCGTCAATGCCGCCGTAAAAAACCCTCAACAGAAAAGAATTGCAGAATTGCATGCAATTTATGAAGTATAAAAATATTTATACTAGAACAGAGGATGGGAAAGGATAATCTTTATTGAAAGGGTGTTTGAAGCACTAGAAGAGAAAGGTTGGCCGGGAGGGTTGTCTTTCTTTTCGATGATCACGCTGGAATGTGTTAGGAACCAGGGGGTGGGAGGTACCAGCCCCCCTGGAGGAGGGGGGAATGCACAATTGGGCACGCTCCCTCCCGTGCCGCCAGTCGACACCTGAAACGGAAAGGCGGTCTACCTTATCTTTAGCCTATGCACTAACCACGACCTCGGCGGACCAGTCTGTCGTGTTGATTTCTGTTCTTGACAGTTCCTTGCTCCTAACTGCATGTATTTTAAGATAGATATTCAATAACAAGCTCTCAATAAAGTTGGCAGTGATGTGAGGAACGTAGTTCATGTCATAACGTTGTATTGCAAGCGTGATGTTTAAGTTTGTGACCACTAGAATTATTATATATATAACCTGTTTGTAGTATATATAATAGGGAGAGTTGGCATATTATAACATACTTACGTTCATAACATTTTCACAATTTTACTTGAACATGAACAAAGTGATCAGATCCATGGGAACGTTAAATGTACGTGTGGCAAACGACTGGAAAATGTGTAGCAAAGTAGATCCTAATTAGGACTTTAAAAAGTGCTCAGTTAACAGCGAATAGCTTATAACGGTTCTTTACTGTTAATGAAGCACTTTTGAAAGCCCTGCTCAGTATCTACTTTTCTCCTTATTTTTGTATTATTCCGCTATATGTAAAATTTACGTGGTTATGGGTCTAATCACTTTGTTCGTGCGCCAACAAAATGAAACCGTCTAATTGTTAGCTGTGTAAATGTGTTGAAAATTTACAGATACGTGCGTTAATATGTTTAAAATAAGAAAGACTAACTTCAGTGACATTAATTCAAGCGTTACACCCGTAATGCAACGTCAAGTCTTAGAACCATTTTAATTATTTCGCTGCCAACTTGCCTGGGAACCTTCACGTCAGGGTGTACTGCAGCAAATACGTAGGGCCACTTACTTTTGCGACAATATTTCAGAATTGCTTGTACTTTAAACAGTAACTCTCAGATCCACGTTCGTGATTGGATGATTTTAACTGTTACGCATTGCAGGTGTCTGTCCACGAATCACGAACACTCAGTGTTGGAGTTCCCTAATTTTGATTGGCCCAGCCAAGTAAGGAACTGTCTCCCGACAAAGATACGTGACCAATAACCAAAACAATACTGCACGTATGCCATAGCAATTACAGTACGGTATGTTGATGTTGCTTGCAGCTGTCGGAGACGAGCAGGAGTACCGCCTCACCCGGTACCTGATGACCAACTACGACCCGGCGGTGAGGCCAGCTGAGAACTCTTCGGAGCCGTTGAAGGTGGTATTCGGCATCTCCCTGCACCACATCATAGACGTGGTGAGTTCACAATTACAACCGCGTTCATGCTTAGTTGCTGTTCCGTCCAAAGTCACACATTGTGTGTCACTTTTTCCAAATGCCACAGACTCGCTAGGAAAATAAATGTTCCATTATAGTAATAGCGTTTACAATACCCCTCTAGAAAAGTTGATTAAAATCTGGAGTAAAAGTAGATAAGGATTTATATTAGACTTCTAATTTTAAGCCTTGAAATTCGGAACTGATTTAAAAACGTAAAAGTTATTTTTTATCATTTCTTACGAAGTCTGAATTGTTATCCATTCAATACTTGTTCGCACTTTTAAATTTTCGTCAAAATTTACAAGAGGAATGGAATTTTCGACTTTTTTTTATACGATTCTGAATCTTCTGGTAAAACTAGATCTGTAAAATGTGTAAAATTACCATGCGAGTCAAACTGTTCCGTCTGACGACTTATGTGGGTTGTACTTAGGGGCGTAGATGCATGAGAACTCTGATAATTTGTCTTTTGACCAAGGGCAGCGGAGAGATAATCAACCCTTTCGGCGTCATTCACATACAACTGCATCCTAAAATGCACACTTTCCCTTAAATGCTGTATTACTACGTGGACATGCTATTAAGACAGATCAGATTAGTTTGAATATTATTGCTTCAAATGAATATTACGAAGTTCGTGGTCTGTATAAACGATCCAAGAACTGACAACAGTCGAGAGTCGGTGATAACACTGAGCGTTCGCCGTTCGCACTCACGGCTCCTCGTAGGCTGCAACACTACAGAGCATGAAACGTGTGATCGGAAATGTGATCCTGATGCCTTGTTATTACACAAGACAATTTCTCTAGGGCGTTATACAGATCACGTACTATGAAACATTTGCTATACATTAATAATACTTGCTAGTGTCAGTAACTTTTCAATGTAGTGTAACTAAAAAATTTCTTTACGATACGGTTCCTCCTTTTTAAAAGTTTCCTTCCCTTCCTCCTCTCCTTTCGAAACCATCACAAAATATTCGAGAGACCATCAAAGTCGAAGTTTGTAACGCATTCTTGAATAGCATCTGTAATAGTTATTTAATCTGCCAAAGTACATTCATCTGTGTTACTCAAAAGGCAGGAAAATCCAGAATGCGCATATTAAAATAAAGGCTAACTTTTACTTACAGACTTCTTAAAAAATTGATGAACTTATATTTATACGTAAATATTAATACTGTATTTACCTCAACAGCGCTTACCATCATAATACACTTCGGTGGTTTAAGTATATAGTTTGAGGAACTTTCCTTGAAACGAACTTAAATGTAGTTTCGACACTTAGGCTACTGTGTATTATGTATGAAATGTTTGTATACACGTTACCTCTTCGATGGCTAAAAAGGAATTAGAGCGAACTGTTGCAACACATTAGTAGTGTTTCTAACATCAGCACTTTTATTTTGTGGATTGCAATTGGATAGCGTATCATTTCAATAAATCACCAAAAAAAACTTAGGTTTTATAGCACGTTACTCACAAGGTATATTCAACTTATTTGGCGGTATTTTTACAAAGTTAGGATAAAATATAATCTTTGTTTTATACACTTGACCTTGTAGAGGTAGGTACATAATTTGTTAAGGTTTGTGAGTGTATACCGCATTGCCTTATACGGCAATTGTGCGTTTAGACGCGACATGATCTCAATATTTCACATAAACGTATTCGAAATAAACTTACGTCAGATACTTAGACGTCTTTGTTGCGTGTTAATGCTACTTTACTTCACTCCTACAAATATCTCAAAATAACGTTAAATACCATCTTTACTGCTCATATTTTGCGAACAATTTCGTGTGCCCATTAAGTTTGCAGCAGTTTTATACTTCATGCTGAGGCAACCACTAACTTGATAACTTTGATGGCCCTCACTTAACTTGGCTGTAAGTACAGCAACTCGTCGCCTGGACGTCGACGTGTGAAAACCTAAGTGCGATATGATCCCTGGCTTTAGAAATGTTTCCCTAGCCCATTAATTCTAAGTGGAAAGTAAACAAACTTCGTCAGCACCTACCAAGCATTACCGATCACGGAAGTTCTTGGCTCCAGACCCTGCTGAATGAAGAAATCAACAAGGCTGATAGCTCTAGAGTTGGTATTTTTAGCCATATTCTGCGGAATAACTTTAATAACGCCTACATTACGAACTCATGAACTCATCACACTTATAATCCAAAATTAGATTTTAACGAAGAATATGTGCTATACATGGTCAACACAAATCATTCAGTTAAAAATTTCAAACTTCCCGAGAAAATTCAGATAGATCTTTTTTTTAACTGTATTTTTTTACCTTATATGCCCTAGCTATTGCGGAGTGGATAGTTTTTGTCTTGAGTCTTGAGTACAAAGTAAGTTTGTTTTTGGAGCAAAACATTTACGAAGTAAAGGATTGAAAATTGTTATTAAATTCTTAGATACAAAGTTCAACAAAAACTGGTTTAATGAGATCATATTTGGTCGGAATTTGTGTTGAGGAGCTAAGATGAGAGATGTACATTCAGATGCATACAGACATGCAAAGTCAATCCGACGTCAAAAGCGTGGATTTTAAAATAAACAAGATAAAATACTGTTCTAATGTTTCTATTGGCTGTCGCTTTATCAAGTATATTTCATAGCCATTCTTTGACCTTTTTTCGTTTTTCCTCTTAGTCTTCTCAGATACCTTGCTGCCAACTTGATCACATCATTTTTAGCCTACTTTACGAAGGAAAGAAAGCCTAATGAGATCACTTTCCTGTCTGTTTGTTTATGTGTATGTATTTGTGTATGTGTGTACGTATGTGCATATGTGTATGTGTGTCTGTGTGTGTGTGTTTTGCGCGTGTGTCACCCCTTTCCATTTTTGAACGCTTCAACCAAATTCCACCAAACTTGATACACATATAATACTTAGTAAGGTCACCTGACTTTTATAGTTTTCGACCACGTCGAACACTTAATTTCAAAATGGCTGCAATTTTAAAAATTTTGGGTGATGTCATATTTCGGTAACTATTAATCTGATTTAAACTAAATTTTGTATGATGTCAGACCATTGAGTATGCATTAATTTTTGAGGTGGATATTATTGTTTGTCCACCATTTTGCGGGATAGCACTATTTGTACAAATAAAGATTTTACATTATATATCGAAAACTATTTAACCAATTCTCACCCAATTTGGCATGTAAACTTAGGTGATTGAACTTAATTACTTATTTTCAAAATGGCGGTCATACAAATGTTTTAAGTTTATTTGGTATATCTGCAGTACCATTTAACCAATTTCGACCAAATTTTTGACGCGTGATGTAATAGGAGTATTAAATACAGCTGCGCTGTCGCAACAAACCCCCCCACCCCTCGGCCAGCTAAAACCAGTGTAGGGTCTTCGGAAGACATGTGTCTTCCGTCCACGCATACCGAGGTCAAGCCGAGATGATGTAGCACATGCAGGCCATTCCACGTGTCATTCCTGCAGCGCAGGCCTCCTCCTACCCTCCTTTTTCACCCCTTATCAAGCCCCACGAAATTTGTAAATGCCGAGGAACGACGAGATAGTCAGGCGTACTCTGCCTGAAGTTGAAAACACTCACCGAGAAACAGCTGACAAGCTTGTAAAGGGTTCCACACACATGTAAGAAGTGCTTCATTGTACTGTGCCTTCCACTCACCCACCTCAACCAACAAGGGGACATGTGTAGAAACTTAGGGAGGGAGTCGAGAAAGGATATAAGCCAATTTACTTGAAAAGAGGGGTCATTCATGGTT
>NQII01003836.1:0-23741 GCA_002778355.1 Clitarchus hookeri | reverse complement strand
GCTGTGCAATCCACCCTCCCCCCCCTCCACCAACAAGAGAGACACATGTAGGAACTTAGGGAGGGAGTCGAGAAAGGATATAAATCTCTTTGCAGGGAGGGCGGGGTCAGAAGATCAGTAGATCAGTAGATCAATAGATCATCGGTCAGTTCATGATTACCACACAGAGAGTGTTAGTTCGTCAGTACCGCAAAGAGAGGTCAGTCGCGCCGAGAGAGTAAGGCCGGGGAGATCGGACCCCCAGCCACGTCAGTTCGCAGAGACAGTACAAGTAACGAGCAGCAGGTGGCACGGAGTTTGGTTCCGCCACCCCGGAATGTGCAGGTAGTCAGTCGCGACATTAAGGGGTCAGCCAAATCGGGACGCGAGATGCAGAACACAGGGCAAAATCAGAGACAGTCATCAGAGTTACGTCGGACGAGTCACCACGCCGGGACACGAGTCAGTGAGTCAGTTACCAATCAGTCAGTTACAGCACACTGAGAAGGCGGAGTCGAGTGGTGAACTTCAACGAGAAGTGCCATGTCGAGATAGTGGGATAGTCCAGTGCAGCCTGTAGCCGAGAAGGACAGGTGGGGGCCCACACGGGGTCCCTCGCCGGGACATGGTACGGTAGTAAGCAGTCAGTTACTACCCTGCACCGAGAACGGGAGCGAGTGGTGAGCTTCAACGAGAAGCGCCACATCGAGAGGAAGCTAGCTGCGAGCAACAAGCCAACCACAGAGGGCCTATAACATGGTCATCCAGCTCACCAGACCTCAACAACTGCCGGAATGTATCCGGGCCATCCAACTCACCAGACCTCAACTGCCAGAACAACTACCACGCAAAATGTGCAGATAAGTAACCCCGTCGTCACTCAGGGACCTGTCCTGACACCTAATGCCCCCACAGTATCGGAAACGTAGCCAGAACAGTGTAACCAGCCCTTCAGGCCTGAACTCACAGGACGTGAATGTATGAGTAAATTCTCGGCTCAAGGGGCCAGGAAAGTATGTATAAAGTCCCACAGTAGTGCCGGGAATGTGTAAATGAATTCCAGTTTAATAAACCTGTTCAAAATGAAGATGTAATGAAGTATTGTGTTATATACCCTCAACCTTCAAGGCACCTATAGTATGTGACACTGAACATTAACCGTATACCCTACGAACCATTCTGTACACCACAGATGGGGAGTAGCGTCATTTTATATACTAAAAGTATTTATTACAAGCATCATATATACCAACAAATAACCACTTTTGTCCTCAATTTCGGAAGATAGCGCTACACGAATAAATAAAGTTATTATGTCATAACTCGGTAAATAATTAACCGATACCAATCAAATTTGGCAAACAAGTAGTACTACGGCAGATGACGCCAGATATTATTTTTCAAAATTGCGGCCATATAGTCATTTTAGATTAAAATTGTTACGAATGTGATTTTAAGCCAATTCATACGTTAAAGTTGCTATGGGCGTAGCTAAAATAATGAGTCATGATTAGGTAGAGCACAGCAGTATAAGATGAAGTTTATTGAACATAAGGATTATACAATAACTATTTACGTGACTATTGACCGGGGGAACTGAAATTGAATACCGAGATTCTAATTAATTATATTAAATGTTATTACCTCACGCCATTACTATTGCAATCTAATTCCAAAGTCCCCACCTTGTTCATGTTGCCGGAGGCTGAGTCTACTAGGCGGTTAAGGACGGCCGGACACACCCATCTCAGTGGTCTTCTCTCTTGTTGGGTCGACAACAAAAGACGCCGCTCCCGGTGTTACGCTGGCCTATATCGGTTGCGTTGTTTAAAATTTCTGCTCCGTTTACTGGCCAGTGGAGGGGATTTCTGCAACTGTCTTCGCAAGGTGTTATTAAACTAAACTTTGTGGGTTTTCAGTAGATATTACAACTATCAACTTTATGGACATAGAGCATCATTTATCGGCAATTTTGTAAGATAGCGCCATGCGAGTAAACATAGTTTTTTGTTATATCTCGGTAAACAAAATAATAAATCCTTTTTTCCATTGTCATAAATAAATTAAAGTCTTACGCTTTACATATTTATTGAATTTTTATATCTCTGACTGAAATAGTTTTTTAAAACTCAAGGGAATTATTTGACTTAGCAAGCAGCTCACTTATTTGTGGCATATTTACAAATAAATATATATTATAAAATGTAATTATTTTAAAGTTAAGTATAAAATATCAAAATTAATTAATATTATGTACTGATGTAATACATTTTTTTGTTTTAAATATTGTCTTACAAAGTTAAACTATAAAATTAAGAATATGTTAACATTAAATAAATAAAAATGGGTTAAACATCTGTCAACACCAAATAAAGAAAAATCGATTATGAATCACTTCTGAATGGCATCCAGTAATATTAAATGTTATGCCAACATGGGGAATACGCTGGGAAATGACAGCATGTAGTGCATTTAACATTAAAGTATCATGTTGAATACATATAATATATAAATAATACAAAAAAGATATACATTGTCAAGAAATAAAGTATTTAAACTGTTTTACAAAGTATTTAAATATTAGCAACGAACAATTAAATAAATATATCCAAAATATTTATAAATAACAATTTTATTTGAGTATTGTAAACATTTTGCAAAATTATTACGAAAACATATTGTGCTTAGCAAGAGAAAATGGGATAACATCTCAATGTTAATCATAACAATATTCAATTTTGTTCAAAATATTGTTAAAAAATTAAAAAGTATATAAAAGTATACTACTGTGGTAAAATGCACAGTAAAAAACTAAAGATATACAAGAGAATGCAAAATTATATGATTTAATAACCCTGTTAAGTATTCAATGTCGGTCATTTTAATAATCTCAGAAAAATAAAATTATATTTATATGTTATCTCTAATAATTTGTATATAAAAATGAAACTCGAAATATAAGTGCAAATAAATAATCCATTGTATATTTTAAAAATATATATCCAGTAACTTGGAGCATTAAATATGAGAAAATCTGCCTCAGGATTTGGGAAATACATGGTTAAAACATTAAAAGGACTAAGAAATAGAATACCGTTAATAAATAAGAATTTTAAAAATTTTTATTTAAGCACAAAGGTGATACTTCTACATATTTGAATAACGATGTATTTGTTGAAAATTTTTGTCGAGTGCCGGTTTAGGGATTATAGCAGGACATTGGCTCACATCCATCACCCCCTCACCCCCCCCGCCTAGCGCACTTCGCTGGCGCCTACGAGACGGCACGTGGGACCACAGGCAGGTGGAAAATTTCGGTACACGTGGAGCTGAAGCGTAGGCCTTCCCCTCCCACCCCCCTTCATCTTCGTACGCCCCTACCCGCCGGGAGATCTGTTGAGAGTGCAGGGCTTTCTTGAGTCATCAGCAAATAATCCGGTGTAGTTCGCCTGAACGCAGTAAATACGCACCGCGGCAGAAATACCTGACGAGATGTATTAGTGCCGAGGTATTACCCCCGCCCCGCCCCTCCAAACCTTCAGATACGAGGACACGTGTGTTGGACGGCTTGTTAGGCGTTCTTCCACTTCACCCCTCTTACCCCCTTCCCTCCCCTAAAATGCGCCACGTGCCGCCGATTCAGGGCAGCGGCTGGCGTGTATAAAAACCCCTTTCCAAGAATAGGAGGGGGTCAGTAATATCGGGTACGTCAGTCAGTCATATCGGGGCAGTCAGAGGCTGCGATACTCCGTGCCGGGAGAATCAGTTACGTCAGTAAAGTCAACCAGTCAACCAGTCAGTAGAAGATCGCCGAGCAGAGAGTAAGTCAGTACAACAGTTACCAAGGCCGGGATATCGGAACCCGGCCACGTCCGTCAGCCGCATCATTAAGGAGTCAGCCGATTACTACCGCCCGGGTCAGTAAGTTGCTTATCACCGCGTTGGACAGTCAGTTAGTTCAGATCGACCGCCAAGAGACGTCAGTTCGAGCAGAGAGAAGTCAGCCGCGCCATTTTGGCCGGGGGGAAATCGGACCCCCGGCCACACGTCGTTAGAACAGCACCACAGTGAGCTGACAGCAACTGCGGCCTTGCCAAGGCCAACCACACCGCCGGAGCTTGCCCACCATAGCTGACAGCACTCACCACTGAGTTAAGTATGACAATCACCGTCACAGAAGCCCCACTCAACCAAGAATTCGCCCAGTAAATCCGAGTAACCGAACTAGCACAGTACCGCACCTCTCAAGTTTTGATGTTGTGTATTTGTGAATATATACGAGACAATATATTCGTACTTCAAAATACAACAGTAATAGTCTACCTCATTACAATACCCACAACCTCCACGCACTTTATAGTCGGTGCCTGGGGGACATTAACTCTGACCATATAAGCCGCCATGTCTTCCACAGTGGCGGTACATGAGTCATCGTTATTTTAAACCAATAAAACCAATGAAAACTAAACCAAAAATATGTACGAAAACTTTACATAAGAAAAACTACTATGATTATTAAAAAAATGGAAAAAATCATAAAAACTAAAAAAATGCTGAGATACATATTCCCCGTTTTTTACTGTGAAAAGTTAATAATTAATTTAAAAACAGAAAATTTGAGGAGAAGAAACATACTTTATACCAAAAATTTAAGTATCTGTATGGAAAAAAACATAAATTGTATGATTTACGAGAAGAGTTGTATCAACAAAAATTTAACTATTTTAAGGATTTGAAATATATTTGATCTTGGAAAAGGGAAGTAACATGGACAAAATACATTTGGAGATTTAAAAGATAGTTTAAAAATTTTACGTTCACTCAGAATAAGAAAAATGTAGAATAAATCGATTTTAATATGAAAAACCCCCAACCGCTTTTGTTTGTAGATAAACAAACGTCAATAAAACTTAAAATAACACATTTGCAAATATTTTAATAGGGTAGGAAACTGCGAAATAAGATATTCAGACTATGTGGTCTTCAGTTGGTACAATAAATAAATAAATAAACACAATCCATAAATTTTTTTTTCTATGCACCTTTGTTTCAAAATGCTGCGTATTAAAAAATTAAAAGAATAAAAAATTGAGATTTAAAACGTTTAATTTACCTTTACAATCGGCATACTTTACAACATAGATGAACCACAGCGATTTTGAAAATATGTATCTGTTAATTTAGAATAAGATATAATATTGGACAAACTCGAAACACCAATGAAACGAGGTGATATGCGTAGTTTGAAAAGAAAAAACATTTTCTGTAAATTTATTTAAGAAAATTAACTAATACAATCGTTCAATTTGACTGAATATAATTTACTAATGAAAATAAGAGTCATTATTGTCCTGTTAAAGATATGTTAAAATTAATATCTACACAGACTATAAAAAATACTGGCATTAAATTTCCTTGTCGAATATGTTTAAAACAAATCATTGTAAAGAAAAGTTAAATGAGCATGAACGCTATTGTAAATCACACTGAAGCGATAATATGGTAATTACTGTTCGCAATTTTAAAGAAATTTTTTTTACATTTCTTAGAATTTATATTTTTGTACAGCTTTAATGCGATGCAAAATTAATTATTAATCCTGTAGTTTGTTGTGTATATACACTAGAGAGCCAAAAAAACTGGTATAGGCGTGCAAATGCAAATAACAGAGGTATGGAACCAATCAGACTAACACGATGCGGTCGGCAACGCCTTTATAAGACAACAAGCGTCGAGCAATGTTGCTAGATCGGTTAGTGCTGCTACAATGGCAGGTTATCAAGATTTAAGTGAGTTTGAACGTGGTTTTATAGTCGGCGCACGAGAGATGGGACATAGCATCTCCGAGCTAGCGATAACATTTGGATTTTCACGTACGACCATTTCATGAGTGTGCCGTTAATATCGGGAATCCGGTAAAACATCAAATCTTCGACATCGCTGTGGCCGGAAAAAGATCGAGAACGAACGGGACAAACGACGACTGACGAGAATCATTAAACGTGACAGACGTGCAACCCTTTCTCAAATTGGCACAGATTTCAATGCTGGGGCATCAACAAGTGCCAGCGTGCGAAATTCAACGGACCATCATTGATATGTGCTTTCGGAGCCGAAGGCCCACTCGTGTACCGTTGTTGACTGCACGACACAGAGCTTTACGCCTCTCCTGGGCCTGCCAAGACCGCCATTGGACTGTTGATGACTGGAAACACTTTGCCTGGTCTGACGAGTCTCGTTTCCAAATGTATCGGGCGAATGGACGTGTACGGGTATGGAGACATCCTCATGAATCCATGGACCCTACATATCAACAGGGGACTGTTCAAGCTGGTGGAGGCTCTGTCATGGTATGGGGGGTGTGCAGTTCGCGTGAAATGGAACCCCTGATACGTCTAGATACGACTCTGATAGGTGACAGATACGTAAGCATCCTGTCCGATAAACTGCACCCATTCATGTCCATTGTGCATTCCGACGGACGTGGACAATTCCAGCAGGACAATGCGACACCCCACACGTTGAGATTTACTACCGAGTGACTCCAGGAACAGTCTTCTGACTTTAGACACTTAATTGGCCACCTAAATCACCAGACATGAGCACTATTGAGCATATCTGGGATGCCTTGCAACGTGCTTTTGAGAAGAGATCTCCACCGCCTCACACTCCTACGGATTTGTGGACTGCCCCGCAGGATTCATGGTGTGAATTACCTCTGGCATACCTTCAGACATTAGTCGAGTCCATGCCACGTCGTCTTACGGCACTTCTGCGTGCTCGCGGGAACCCTACACGGTATTAGGCAAGTGTACCAGTTTTTTTGGCTCTTGAGTGTAGAATTTGAACGTCATTCCCTTCCTCTCCCAACAAAAAGAAAAGAACTTACATTACTGTCCACCAAAAAGATGGAAAACATTATTTTGCATATTTATTTCTCGCTGACTGTGCGCTGATAGCTGGCCGGTCAGTTTTACCTACCAGCGCACAGTCCAAACCGCTGGGCCTACGTGTGTTAAATTTTATAGGTAGCTTCTGTTTAGGATAGAAACACACACTAAGAAGGGATTTTTTTTTTATTGAACCAGACAAGTGGTTGAAAAGGAAGAAACAGCTTTCACGAATTCTTCTGATTCTTTTTAAACCCGAATAAGTGTTGCGATAATTTTTATACTTTAAAATGTTACCTAAAGAAACGTGATTATGTAATTTCAGGATTTTTTTAAATTTAAGTTTAGGGAATAGAACGAGGGTTAAAAATATGTTTTGGTGGAATTTTTGTTTACAATTTTTCCCAGCGAGGCATTTTCGTGCTTTCATCTCTAGGCACTGCCCATAAATACGCACAAAGAAAGTTACATAAGTTTTTTTTAATTTTTATTTTCTAGGGGCAGAAAGGAGTAAAATTTTTTCCAGAAATACTCAATTACCATTTTCCCTATGAGATATCGCTAATCTTTTCGTTTCAAATTTCGTTAAAAAAAAAAAAATTTAACTTATTTTTGAATATTTTTTAAATTACGTTTTTAAGGCGTGAAGGTGAGTAAAAATTAAATTCAAATAATTTTCAATCTTTGTTTTATCCAATTAGGTGTTAAAATGGATTCTATTCAAAACAATAGCTTTACATATTGATAAATACTCATTTGTGGCTTTTTGTCGGTGTCATAAAACGGGAAGTATGTATATAGAAAGTATGAATAACTATCTAAATTCTGCTTCTATACATAATGTAGAAAATGTAATAATTGTATTTATATTGCACACAGACATTTCATGAGAAAAGGGGTGAACACTAGAGAGTAATGAATACTTTTGAAAAATTCATTAGATTGCCAGTTTTACAATGCAACGATCAGTTAAGTACACTTTATAGGCCCAGCTAGCGTTATCTAACAAACAATATTAATTTTAGTTTCATGGGTTTAAAAGGCCAAAAATGATGTATAAACGATGTTGAATAACAAATACTATAGGTCATAAAACGGCTAAATATCCCAATTCCATTAGTAGACCTACGTCTTTTTAATAAAGTACCAAAAATAGTAATATTTTTATTGCATGAATTTCGGGATGTTCTTTACATTTAAAACCATGGTATGTATATAAAATATTATACCTCAGTAATACCGTCAATACAGTGTATCGAAACTATCGGTAAAACCTTATAACATGTAACTACTGTAAATAAATAAAAAACTATTTATAAAAAAATATAATATTTTGGGTTAATTTAAACATTATTAAGATATCTTATAAAATATTCCAGTAAAACAAATAAATAACTTTGTGATTAGCGGCATGTATCTTACTTAAAGTAGTCACGGGTCTATAAATTAAAGCTCTATATTTATAGTCATAATTAACGTAACCCAAAATCAAAGCATTTTCTTATGCCTCTAATGTATGTTAGTAGCATCCAAAACTATGCACTAAACTCGATATTACATTACTCGCTGCCTGAAGTTTATCATCTAAATTTTATTTTAGAGAAAGCGTTCTGTGTGTAACTTTATTTTTAACAGACGTGAAGAATGGGAGTACGTAAGACGTTGGGATTCGAGAAGCTTCTAGTAAAAGATAGCATTTCTGTCATGGATAGATTGAAGGGGGAGAGGAAGTCAAAAATCTATTATAGTTGGTGTTCAGGATGAGCCCACAAAAGATACAACTTTGTCGTAATAATCGTTTCAACCTGCATCGAAAGGTGTTGAACGTAGTTGAAGTAGCAGATTTCTACGTAATACTGTTGTTGGTCTCCGAAACACTTGATAACACACACAGGTCTCTCAGTTATGCCAGTTGGCTCGTGAGCGTTACGTTATCATCGTGCGTCGCCATAGAAGACCTCGCAGATAGTAGCTTTTCTTGTGTGTATATGTGTGTAATGTTTGGCGTGTGTGTAGTCCATTCCAAGCTACTTCCAACTTACTTGAAGACCTGCTAAGGTTCTACTTTCAAGCTACTTCTCCGCCTCACGCAAACAAACCGTAACTAAGTTCAGAAAATTACACCAGAGGAAAAAAGTACCGTAGGATATTCGTGCGAACTAAATTAAACAACATTTGTCATGAGAACTATTTCTTACTAGGCATTACCAACAAACCCATTTTCTCTCTTTTTATTCATATTAATTATGAATGAAATATTATAATTTATAGATAAAATATAGATACACGTTCAATTTTTTTAAATAATTAGGCACGTTTATGTTATAGTCTATTCCCGGTTTCTTCACACTTTTTAAATCAGACCTTTGAAAAATCACACCATGTATGACGTGCTCCGTTGTTTCATAAATATGCCACGTATCACAAGCATTTATACTAACTTGTGTTAACAGAAAAATACCTTATTTTTTATTAAATTGAACATTTACTTTTATTGTATTTATACACTATAACTCTTTGCATTTATAATTAATATAAATAAAAACAGGGAGAAATAGGTGTGTTGGTAATACCTAGTAAGAAATAGTTCTAATGCAAAATATGATTACACATAGTGCGCAGTAATGCGGTAGAGTCGGTTAACCTTTGTCTGCGTGAGGCGGAGGAATATACTGGAAGCAGAACTTTAACAGGGCTTCAGAAAAATTCGAAGTAACCGTGAATGGACTATAGCAGAAGTATACGTGGCATTTTCAGCAAACAAACAAACAAGTCGTAAGTGGGGTCATTTTTCAAAGGTTTTGTCTAGAAAGTGTGAGGATACCGCGACTAGACTGCATGACGTGTATATAAGAAATATTCCAAGAGGGTTGTTTTGTGGTATTGGGAAGGGAGGGGTGGTTTTGATCGCTTCCCCTGTGCGGCAATAACGGGTGCCGGTGGCCGGGACGCCCCTCTCCAAGATTCACTAGGTGTTGAATGTTAAGGAAGGCGGGGGAGGACCGAGGAGGACGCCGCTTTGTTCCGGGCTGTTGATTGATTGCCGACCGCGCAGCGACGCGACGCGAAGTCGTCTCCTGTTGCCAGCTCGCCCCGCCATGGCCGCGCCGCCTGGCGTCTCCCAGTTGATTGATCGCCGTCGCGGTGGGGGACTCGGGGCTCTTGCGGGCTGGCTGTAGCGTGGCTAGCCGTGGGCGGACCTTCGCTGGCTTTCCCGTCCTCCTTTGCCTGGCTCCAGGTTGTGGACAGCTCGTTCTGCCGCCGCGTGCCCCTGCCGTTCGCGAGACACCCACGCAACAACTACACTAACTAGATGTAGGCCGTTCACGGTTCATCCCGACTTTTCTCAAGCCCTGCTGAAAATCTACTTGCAGGATATTCCTCCACCTCCACCAAACAAAACTTAGAAAACTACACCAAACGGACTACGCTCCGGATTCGTGCGCACTCGATGTAATAATGTTTCGCATAAGAACTATTTCTTAGTGGGCGTTACCAAATACCCATTTCCTCTCTGGTGTTATTCGTATTATTTATAAAAAAAATATTTTGTTTTACAGATAGAATATAAGTAAAAGTTCAATTTTGCTATAAAAAAATAATAATAATAATAAATGTTTAAACATGAATTAATTGCTTGTAATATGTGACATATTTAGGACACAACCACACTCGTCATAAATAGGGTGACTTTTCTAAGGTTTGATTAAAAAATTGTGAAGAAACCGCGAATAGACTATAACTAGGGACTGGATTCATTGTACGACGAGCTAGGCTTCAAAGTTACACCCACATTTCTGGTATTTTTTACAATTAGATGACAGTTTATTAGACACGTCCATGTGAACTCTAAACCAGTAAAATACCTGTAAGAAAACAAGACTGAATCCCATGCCGCCTGGTGTGAGGTAACACATGCACACTGGGGCACCAACCAACGAACATAGAGCAGTGGAGTCTAGCATAAAGTTTGTTTGAAACGCGAAAATTTCTCGTCCCTATTGATACCATCTACGGGATTTATATTTGTTTGTTTTATCGTATGAGCATAAATTTTTCTCTCAGAGTTAAAAATATTCGTAGCCTGTACAGGTATTGTCTACAATATTGTCAGCTTTATTACGAATGTAAACGCATCTGCTTTAATGCACCGCCTTTGTTGACAGGCTAGTCGAGGATCGGTTTACACACCGCACTAGCTTAGCTTGCATTTCAAAAGACACACGGTGGCGTCTGATATGAAGGAAACGCCTGAGAGGTATGAATGTTGTATGTCTTGCTTTCGCATAGCTTACCTGCCGTGATGAAAACGCGAGGGCGGTTCGTATCACGTTTGGTTTTTTTATTTAGTAAAAAAAATGATGTCCCAGGAATTCACCCTTGTTGTACACATTTTCTGCCATGTTCATTAGGTCCAGTACTGCCAAACTGACGTGAACAAAAGCAAAACGAAATATGCAAATTAGTGTAGCCATTTCAGTGTGTTTCAACGTTAGTACAGATGCATATTTTCGAAAGTGCGGCGGACCACAGTTCAAACGCTCGAGGGCATTTTTGAATTATACTGTGTGAACTGCCATATCAAAGTAGTGTGCGGAAGGTCGAGTGTGTCGGGAGTTCTGAATCATTAAATTTGAGTGTGAACGTGTCCAATTTTTAATTACGACGAATATTTGGCTTTGCCTTTTAGAGTATTTAAAATAGCACGGTGTTAACAGTAATTGAACTGGCCGAGGACAGATGTTCTTTTACATCACACCAGCCCATTAGAACACGTACTGCCCATAAGTGATAAAATTATATGCAGTGAAATGTTCAGAAGTATTTTTGGCCAGTCACATGGTTAGAAAGAAGCTGTGCATTGCCTTTATATGTAAACTGACAAATGTTTGTTAAATTTACGCTGTACCAATGCAACGCAATGAGTATTTGGGTCAAGAGTGCCATTTTCTCTGCATAACTTCGTTCGTGCCGTTTTGTGTCGCGAGGTGAATGTTTGTACTGTTTTATTGCAAACGTTGGTGATGGTAGTATGTTTTGTATCTCGTTTATTTGAGATGTACAACTATTGGGATTTTGTACTAACTGTCAACTAGTACTGGAAAAGTGAATTCGCGCAAAGCTCCACCCCTCTGATTCCCAGAGTGCGAGCGATAACCAGCGTGGAGGGTACGCAGATTTACACACTTTATACGATTTTACGAACTTCGTACACAGCTGGTGAAACCGCATACAGCAGGGAAATCTGCGTGCTCCTCGCACTTACTATCACTCGCGCTTCGGGAAGCAGAGTGGCGCAGATTTTGCCTAAAATCACTATTCTGAAGTCATTTGGAGACATATTTAACAATTTTATTGTCTTTATAGATTTCTGGTGATATTGTTCTTTCCGTTTCTTACTACTTTTACCTCACAATTTTCCTCATCTTTATAGCCTTATCCACTATCGCGATTCATGTTCTGTATTGCGGATATAATAATACGCCCATGCGATTATTATTCAGCATAGTTATTAGTGCTAATACATACAATATTCCAGAGTTTTTGCCTGTTTTTCGTAAAAGCCCCAATTCTTCATGATCCATGGCTTATGCGGGATTTAAACCTGAAAACTCATAGTCCGACGAATGGTTAGAGACCTTGGTCTTGGAGGTCAACGTTTTGTTTTCAATACTGCCCATTATTAAAAATTAAACTAAAATTTTAACAAAACTCGCACAAAGAGTTGCAACAGCGAAAAAACCAGCAAAAGTATACAGAGTTGTGATTTCAATAATCTCCTTTGCGTGGTTAAACACGCGAAAAATGTATAGTTCATTGTTCCTCTTAGACAAAGTGAGCGTAAGAAATACAGCTATGAAACATGTCAATTAACGTTAATATCGTAATATTCAGTGGAAGATTTTTGATAAACTTGCTTCACAAATTACTGCAATTTTTTTCAGCCTCAGTTATTTAAAAAACAAAGTGGTTACAACAAAAACTTATTGCATAAAAACAAATCTTCGGCATTTTTTTCTCATGTTAAATAACAAAACCTGAAAAACTGTTTATCAGCGCGTATACTGTATATCACTTCATTTTCTGCCTAAAATGCTAAAAATTGTGCAGAGATGTTCACGAAAAATAACTAATAAATTATTGATCAATTTTCATATTAGTAGCAAATTTCTTGCTATCTGCTATATTATAAAAGTGGTCGATCATCGATATTTTACTGCCTTTTTTATGTAGATCTACTAAATGATTGCTGTAATTTAGTGTCGGGCATTCTCATTAGTATATCAAGAAAATTTATATAAGTGTGCTTGTTAGTCAAATGTTTATACTCAGAACGCTTTGATAATACCACTAAATCCTGTTCACAATAAGCTTCACGGACCACATGCACAGTTCCATGTAGTCGAAATAAAGTGCATTTAAAAATTAAATACTAACTATTTATACAATTTTTATGCAAACTGTTTACTCAGTTTTCAGCTGTTCGTACATAGCTGTCCCAAAAATTCAGTAATTTAAGTAAAAAGAGCATGCACTGACTATAAAACAAATCAACTATGCATATTACCCTGTGTGCTGACCTTGCCAGATAGAAGTTAACTAGGTTTCTGTGACTCTTTCCGCCTACGGATATCGTGATTTCAGTTTGAGCAGACTTAAAAAATATCCTTTGAATGTTTGTTTCTGAAATCAGACCACGTACACTATCTCATAATGGTCATAATTTGAAACATTGTGAAAAATATTTAGTTTTCCATATATATAATTATTTTTAGTAAATTTTCTTTAGTGTATCAGCTATTGCATATACCATGTTCGAATGTGAGAAAACCAAATTCTTTATCAATTATGTACCGGAGACGACAAATTACTGTTAATTTGAAGGTACATGCGTTTACACAAGCACATACAAATGCATTGCGTAAGTCTACGTTCGACAATGCTTGGTTTTCAAGAAGCATGGACAATGTTTGTCAGCCGTACTTAGTAGACGAAATTCTGTTTCAGCTGTGAAAGCAAGGAGAAGTTACTTTATTAGTTATGGTCCTCCTACCTGTGCGCTCGGATTTTTATTTCTGGTAATTGCTGTTGAATAAAAGTTCGCCTTTTAAATCTCAAAGGTAAGTTACGAATGCAAAAATGGCCCAACAGGGACTTCCTACACAAACAGTTTTATAACAAATTAAAGCTACTTTCAAAGCAAGAATGAACCTTACATAAGTTTTTATTTTTAAAACTGTAACTTAAAGTTAAACCGCCACTGAATTTTTTTCCCATGGCGTTTTGACATGTTTCAGAAGTTAATATTTTTAAAGTAACTTTTTTTTCCTTTCTCTATAAACATGTTCTGTCTGAATACATCTCTCTCAACTCACGCACTTGTACTTTAATTTCGATGGTTCAATTTTTCAGACTAGTTGAATAATCAGTGAACCAGTGTCTTGCCAATTTTAAAACATAATGCACGTCTGCAAACACATGGGACATCGTTCAATGGAGAAAGCGCTTCCTGTCAATTGAAAGCTGATATCAAATGTATGTTCCCCTTGCCCCTTTCTTTCACTTGCTGTTTATCGTCTTCTCTAATAACTTTCTATATATTACAATATTTTATTTTCAATCACTTTATTTACAGAGTACAAGGAATTTTCTGGATGCGTAATTTATTAATTTTAGTTATTATTTTTATTCCGATAAATTCAATGAGCTTAATACAATGTAAAAGTTCTAATATTTCAGTTTATTATGTAAACATTAAAAAATGTTTTGCAGTAAATGCAAATAAGGGTTGCTGCACTGTAAATTTACAGACAAAACAAATGTCTTAGTGTGACTGGGTAAGCGCCAGTCAAACAATTTTAACAATTCCGCTCAAAATTTCTGTCCCAACAATGAGTAATCGTCCGTGACGAATTTATAGGATTTTGAGAATCTTTTTATTGGCCGGAATTTAGGTTCGCTACGAGTTAACCAGTTCCAAAACATAAAACGACGTGTCCTCACACCAAATAACATCCATACATAGGAGTAGTTCATACATACTGCATTCTAAAGCCAGATAATGTTTTCTGTTTGCCGGTGACGTCCACTGAGTCAGTCAACCAATATTACGCTTTCCAAATTCAGAAAAAGCATGCAAAGTAACAGTGTGAAACAGCCCATGTCAGATACGGTGAAATATCAACTGATTTAAAAAAATGCATGTTTATTATTTAATATTTTGTCACTGTTTCGCTTGTAGCATAGAGAGGTTTATGAAAACTATAGCGAATCAAGTTAATTTAAATTTTTTCTGTCTTTAACAAGCAACTGATATACTGTTCGCAAACTGTTCTGCTATCTTTCCAACCACATAGTTAAGATGACTTACTGAGTTACAAGAGCTTAACTGCCAATAAAAATATGTTCTATATGGACACGGCTTTCAAGATAAGCAAGAGGTGGTGTTTTAAAACTCATTAACATATTCTTTATAGCAAATTCTACGTGGTACGTTTTGTATTCGGGATTCTTATCTTTTTAAAACTAAATGTTATTTTTTACAGTTTTAATGTTTGATGTTCATCAAGTATTTATTGTAATATCAGTTTTATATTACTGCAGAATACGTATATACTGAAATCATAGAAAATGTTCCAGTTATTTTTAATCCACAGCCTAACAGTGAAAAATGTAATCCTGAAAGTGAATGTTTGGCCAGTCAAAACACCCCGAAATAAGCTAAATGAAATGTTGTCAACGGACATCGCCTAGAAAGTAAGTGGAATCGCCCATATGCGTCATACCGTTATAAAAAAAGACTTGACTTTTAACTTAATGTAGACGCTTGCAACAGCTGCAGTCATCCGTGTGGACACAAGAAGAGAGTTTTGTGTTATTGAAAGGGGTAAATTTATTAGTGCATACTGGTTTTACAAGTCTATCAGTGATATTTTGATAAATTTGTTTTATCCATCACAACAGTGGTTGATGAAGCAACCAGGCAGTGGTTGGGGAAGATTAGCTACCCCTTCTGGCCTAGCCTTGCTACCCTTCAGGTAGCTCGGCCAGATACCGAGGTCTTGGGTTGGTAGGCACACAAGGACACGATGGAGTCGACAGGGCGACAGCAAGTTGGTGGTAAGGAGCACAGAAGAAAGGCGACTGCTGTCCCTCCTTCCTCCGCTACTTCGAGCTCACCACAGCACAGCAAAAGACAGAATGGCACCAACCAATCAGGAGACGCACAGCACCAACAGGAAATCAAACGCAACCTCGTGCAGCTGTTCCAATAAAAGACGCATTCTCTCCACTGAGAGAAGAAAATTCTTCAAACGATAGCCAGGACAGCTCCAAAACGGCTGGAACACACGAAAACACATGTCCAAAAACACTCGCTCCCCTGGTGTACGTCCCTGATATCTCGGTACTCAAATGGCTGAACTACCAATTCGGCGAAGGCTTTTTTGTGAAAGTCACGGTCACCAACAGACAACACCTGAAGGTGCTTGTAAGAGAGGAGAAGCACTTTACTCTCTGCAAGTTCCTACAAAAACACTATATACTCTATTACACACACGTTCAGAAAAACGAAAGGCCAATTAAAATAGTCATCAAAGGACTAACACACAACGCAGACACAAAACATTTAATGAAAGGGCTCAAAAAATGTGGCTTCAATCCAATCCACGTCTGGAAATTCCGAACACTAGCTGACACACATGCAGTATTTGTGGCTGTAGTACATCAACACGTTGAACTCGTCGTACTGAAAATACCCACACTATTTTACATGTCAGTTATCATAGATCTGTACAGACACCGCAGTGCATGCGATGTTGTGCGCTGGGCAACACTAAGAAATACTGCACACTTCGGCCAATCTGCGCTCTGTGTACTGGATCGCACACAAAGGCAGATCGTACCTTTAAAGCAGATCGTACCTTTAAAGAACAGGACAAAGCAAAGTGTAAATGTACACTCTGCAAGAAAACAGGACACTCGGCTGCATGGAAACAGTGCGAAGTGATCCAGAAGCACATTGATGCATGCAAACAAAGGATGGGACCTAAACCCACCAAACAAACACAGTCAAAGGCTGAATTCCCTCCCTTTCAATCACAGAAAAGGCAGAGTGAACAGGGAAACACTTACAGGGAACAAGCACCCACACAACAGGAAAGGGAAAAATCACAACAATACAGGAGAAGGGACAACAACACAACATAAAATACGGCCATGTTAGCAGAAATGCACGAACTGGTCGCTTTTCTGCGAGAAACACACTCCGAAACCCTAATGGACCACTTTAGGCCCATAATTACATAAGTGAAAGCCATGGCAACGCTACAGGAGAAGCAGATGCTGCTTATCACAGCACTCGCCACTCTACCTCATACCTCATTAAACAAACAAATAGTTCAGGACGACACTAACATAAACTCAAAGTTATATTAAATAAACTATAATAACCATACAAAATAAAAAATAATCAACAATAAACAGCCCCAAACCACGGTAACACATTACATATACCTTTTCGCCTCGGAATTATCTGATCGGTCCGGGATGGAATTTTACACGTTTAATAAAATTACATGGCTCTAGCCGAAACACTTACTTCAGTCGTCCGCACACAGGGTTAGAGAAAACACCATTAGCTACTTTCTACACTTCTCTAAAAGGCCAACAGATACACAAGCAGCGGTCACATAGGAAGCCCTGCCCAGGCTGGTTATGTGGGAACTCGGGACAGGTGGGAAATAGCCACAACTACCACTCGTTTTCCAGGCCGAGAGACACACATGCCAGTCGAGGTAGTGGTCGGGGGGGGAGGGGCTAACTAAACTAAATAAAATAAACTAAATTAAACTAAACTAATTAATAATAATCAAACCATTCTTAAATAACAAAGATAATTAAAACACACTTAAAAATAAAAATATAAAAAAATTTAAAACCGAATTACAAAAAAAAAAATTTTTTAATTAAATATGTGTATATGTACATACACTACATTTAATATTAACTACTCATAATGACGCACCGAATTGATAGTCTGTTGCAGGTCGGGAAGAAGAGGACTTCGACTTCGGGGGGCTCTACTTTTACTGGGTTCTGTATATCTCTGGTACCAAGGGACACTCCAATGCCAGTATATTAACAGTGATTTTTTAATGTCACTATACGACCACACGATGAAACGTACCCCGAGGGCTGCACCGGGAGACTACGGATTCACCTACGCATTATATGCGAGATTAATTAGCACACTTGAACACAACAGGCCAACATGTTAGACAGACATCACGACACTGACATTCACTCCAGCCGGAAGGCTGGATAGGGATCTTCACTCCTCCGCCGAGCACAAAAACACGCAATGTTACTTTATAATAGGCAACACCAAAAAACAGCCTTAATACGGGTCCGGTGCCCAACAAAATACAGCTGCACGGCGCCCCGCTGCCGACCCAATGATTTGGGTATGTGTCGGGGTGAATTTGTTTTACAAACACCCTGTGAGTTATGGGAGTCAAGGCTCCCGGTCTCACGACACCGATGCCATTCGGTGGCACATGAGGGTTCGGCGGGTGAAGTGGTGAAATGAAAATGTAACAAAGTTAAAACTCGCAAACCTAGACCCGGTAAGCCAAAAACATTGATGGGTCGGGACTATCGAAGACTTAGATGTTTGGTGATGACCAAAATTAAGGCCTCGTTTCAGATGGTGGCCAAATAATTTCTGTCGGTATCGGGAAGTGGCCATGCCATCCTCCGGAAAGTGATTGCACCTGGATGATTTATAGCCCAAAAGCCTTAGAGTAATGCACGACACCATGAGCTATAGACCACCTGTGGAGTGGCGGATCGCTCAAAGTGTATGTATTGGTGTAGTGAATTTCCGACGAGCATTATTTAAAATCACCGCGTTGTTCCCACTATGTAGTTCGGAGAAGGTTACACCATAGTATGATCAAAGTTTTTGTGATACTGTTTTGGTCCATGGGCCACGGTGGTGTAGTAGTTAAACTACTCGCCCCCCACCAAGGCAAACCTGGTTCGATTCCCAGTGGGGTCACTCCCGGATTTTCGCATGTGGTAATCGTGCCAGACGATGCCACTGGTTGGCGGGTTTTCTCAGGGATCTCCCGTTTCCCCCACCCTTTTAATTCCAGCGCTGCTCCATACTCACCTCGCTTCACCCTCATCGGCTCTCAAGACCTCGACGTTAAGAGCCGCCCAAATTTCTTCACTCACTCACTTATTTTAGAGATTGTATCCATGAATTCCATGGCGTATAAAGTTATTGTATAGTGGTGGTAAGCTATCATGGTGGTAACAATTTGAAATGTGTCTGTGTCGTTTTCAGAGTGGCACTGCCGCCGTACTTAAATCAAAGTTGATAAACAGGTGATTTTTGAAAACAAGAAAGTTGAGAAGCATGGATAGACAGTTTAAAGTCCTAACTTCATCTCCGACGAGTGAGTTGGGGCGGCGGTTGAAAATCAAGCCGAAACGCCCACAGAATACCAGAGAACTGTCCATTACGCTGAACGAGGAATGTAACCTAATTCCAGTTGAAGCCTGCGGAAAGCTGGCGGGAAGTCTTCCTACAAAAGTACAGGCTTAAACAGCAATGAAGTACGAACGTGCGTCATGATTGGTACTTAACTACGTTGTCAGGACATTTATGGCCGAAAAGCATACTTTATGAATGTTACAATCCAATTACTTGGACGACGAAGATGTCTGCCGTTTGNGACATTTATGGCCGAAAAGCATACTTTATGAATGTTACAATCCAATTACTTGGACGACGAAGATGTCTGCCGTTTGGACAGTTTGACGTTTCGCCAAACGTTCAGTTATGTAAATTGTATCGTGCGGTTCTCTTGCCTTCACTGAAGAAGGTTTCGTGCCTGAACTGTGGTTCAGAAAATGCCAGTTTGCAATTAAATCAAATTATTCGAGAAAACATTTCTTCGTATCGTATAGATTAGGGTAATATTCAAGAAAATTAATTTATAATAGTTGGACTTGGTGNTGAGAAAACATTTCTTCGTATCGTATAGATTAGGGTAATATTCAAGAAAATTAATTTATAATAGTTGGACTTGGTGGTTTCCTGAATTGGTTAAAGAGATACACGCGTGATTATTTAGTATTGGTATCCTTTAAACAATTGTGCTCTATTTCTCTACTTTACAGCTACTTATGTGACAGTGTTATTTCACGAACATGGCGACTTGCCGCCTGACTGCTACAAAAGCTGTCGTTTTAAAACAACCCGTCACCCCGAAAGCCTCGACGGCTCTCGATTGCCTTGCAGAGTCCTACGACACAGTGTACATGGTTAATGTTGCAGTCGTTTCTAGCTTTTGACGCGGCGTTCTACTCTGCAACCTAAAACAGACTTTCAGAGCAATCCTGCAAAAGAGTGCTTCGGTATTCCCAGTGCGAAGTCTGATTCCGAAGCGTGACTCTCGGCGATAAGTACGAAGCATGCCTTTACATTCGCATCGAGGGTATATGTATTATTCCCCCACCATGAATGCTCTAAATGATTTAACAATATTTTAAAAGATCAATTATTTTTTTTACATGCTAAATATTTAAGTATTTTAATTATTAAAAATGTTATTATCAAAACTCCGTACCTATTCTTATGGCTTTCATCATAATTAATCAGTGTGTTTTTACTGCTACGAAGTAGACTCGTGGCTCGTGTTAAAAATTATGTACGGCTAACGTTTCTTGTGCACATTTTCATCTATACAATAATTACGGACAAGCGTTTTGGTTTAAAATAATTCTAATTTGTACGTAAAGTAACCAGTTACTAATAAACACTATTGTCATATCTTAAAACACTTGGACAAACGATGCGTTCGCTGTATCTGATTAAATATATCGATATATTTTAGACATTTAACATTCATCGGGAGTAATGCCAATTCCCAAACTGCTTTCTTTATACCCAGTTCAAATTTTTTTGTGTGTAAATGCAACATGCGTTCGTACGTACATAGCACGAACGTTCATGCAGTCAATAGACATAACGTTGTATTAAAAAATATAAAAATTCATATTTTACCTGGTAAGACATAGCTGCTTAATAATAAATTCCATTACTTTAACTGACTGATTAGCTTTCATGTGATTTTTTATTCTTGCCATAGGCTAAACGAATGAAGTAAATTTTAACAAGGACTGGTTATATTTTATTAAACACATCCAATTAATTACTAACCACTACATATTATAAAAGGAAGTCCCTGGCGCGCGTCTGTCTGTCTGTATGACTGCGCTAATCTCAAGAACCACTGAACGGATTTGGATGCTGTTTTCACTGTTATGATTTGCATTTATCGAGGAAGGCTTTTGTGCATTAAAAATTGCCTTAGCACTTATAGGAGCTGAGCATTAACGGCATTAGTGAATCAAGTCGGGAAAAAGTTTGCCGCCAGCGCGCTCTCATGGAATACGCTGCCTAATCTTTTAGAGATATAACAAAATAATGTGGGAAATAATTGTGTAAAATTAAATGACCTACAAAAAATTCTACTGTAGAATATATCTTTCTCTAATAGATAAGTAGTAATAAGCGTATTTACAATGTAAATTACGCAGTAAAAACAAACGTAAAATTCACTGTCTTTCTGCCAAATCACTGATCTGTAGAGTCTTTGGAATAATTATCGGGAATGTATGTGTGAAGATATATTACATCGACCATGGAGGGCGTCAGGATTAGAAGATTTAAATTATAACCAGAACATATTCGACGAAGTTAATTGAAGTAAGCAAAATAGGAGAATCTCTAGCAGGCAAATCCATTGCAGATTTTGGTCTTCCTTTGCCAGTTAACGCTAATTCAGANGAATCTCTAGCAGGCAAATCCATTGCAGATTTTGGTCTTCCTTTGCCAGTTAACGCTAATTCAGACCTTAACAATGTTGCATTATTGAGGGAGACATCGTATGATCAATCTCGGCTTTTACAAACCCCCAGACAGAAAGAACCAAGTCTGAACCCCGATCAGAGAGCAGTATATGATACCCTGCTCTTATCCATACCAATGAAGAAGGCAAGACGTTTTTCCTCGATGCTCCGGGCGTCACAGGTAAAACTTTCTTGATGAATTTGCTTCTCACTAAAGATAGACCTAGCGGTAATGTTGCCGTTGCCGTAGCATCATCTGGCATCACAGCCACTCTTTTAGAAAGAGGAAGAACGGCACATGTGACATTTAAACTTCTCCTGTACTTTTGTGATGATGGTACAAGCGTATGTCACATTTCAAAACAAAGTAACACGTCTAAATTAATACAAAACTGTTAATTGATAGTTTGGGATGAGGCTACTATGTTGCATAAAACTTCCGGCAAAGCTCTGGATAAGATCATGCGTGATTTAAGAAATACAAATGCACTAATGGATGGTTGCACGGTTTTATTCTCAGGAGATTTTCGTCAAATATTGCTGGTGGTGGCGAGAGGAACTAGTGTTGATGAAGTCAATGCATCATTAAAAAGATCTTATCCTTAGCCAAACGTAACAAAACTAGCACTCAAAACAAACTTGAGAGTACTTATGTCTTCAGAAGATAACAGGGTGTTTTCTGACATGCTACTGAAAGTCGGAAATGGAGAACTTCTAATGGATTGTGGAAAGATTTATCTCAACAGTGATATATGTGTTTTAGTCATCGACCACCAACAACTGATAAATAACGTATACTCTGAAATATTAACCTATTGAACAAGACACTATCGTGGTTCAAAGAAAGAGCGATATTATCGCCTACTTAGTAGGCGATAATATATTTTTACTTGAACAAGTAAAAAAAAATTAATGAATTAGTGCTCAAAAAATTCAATGCGTAAACACAGTATATTACTCAGTATATACAGTACTCGACAGTGAAGAAGTTCTGCACTATCCCACAGGATTTTCTAATTCATGAAATCCTTCTGGTATGCCACCACACAAACTGATTTTAAAAGTTGGAGCTCCCATAATTTTATTGCGAAATATAAATCCACCGAAATTATGGAACGGGACTCGATTACCAATAAAAATTTTAAAAAATTATCTCTTTGAAGGTACTATTCTAACTGGTTGCGGTACTGGAGAAACTGTTTTGATACCTAGAATACCAATGAATCTCTCGGATTTGCATTTTAATTTTAAAATAGTCCCATTTCTAATAAGAGTTTGTTTTGGTATGACCATAAATGAGGCTCAGGGTCAAACACTTAATATAGCTGGAGTGGATTTGAGTGGAGTATGTTTTTCACATGGACAACTATACGTAGCTCTTTCGCATGTCATGTCTAACAGAAATCTTTTTGTGCTGGTGGTCAAAGGCAAAAAGATTAATGTTGTATAAAAATAAATTTTCTAAACCACTCTCATATAATATTGTTATATTAGAGATGTATGAATGTGGATAAAGCGAAGGAGGTAGGTATGTCAGGATCGTGGTAAATGGAGGCCAATAATCACTGCCTACCCCTCTGGGAGACAGACATGACGAATATGTATGTAGGTATGTATGTATGTATGTATGTATGACGCCTGCGGCATCCCTATATTTTATTCGTCCATACCACGCTCTAATGAAGCTCACAGGCGAACGACATCAATCAGGATTTAGGGCCTGGCAGCCGTGACGAAGGGAACGGCGCCAGATCGGCCCTACAAGACGACCATTTGCATGGGAAGGCGGACATGCGGGAGAAAAGCGTCACGGTGTGGAATCAGGTGACAGCGGGAATAACACGAGGGCAGCGGCCAGGGGGAGATCCCGATGTATTCCCACAACGCCGAACCAAACAAAAAACCTCCAGCTAGAATAGAAGGACAGACGCCAGACTCCGCGAGCAG
>NQII01003835.1:220071-232894 GCA_002778355.1 Clitarchus hookeri | reverse complement strand
AAGTACCCCCCACCCCCTTTTTTTTCACCCGTTCTGCACGTAGGCTTATGTTTTCTGGAATTAAGCTCTTCGCGGGTAATTATTAAGTTTAGGGGCTTTTCTGAAAAACACAAAAAAAATTCAAAATTATGATATATTTCTACTCTACTAATCACGTAGAACACGAATATATTAGGGGCGTAGCTTTAAAATAAGTACGACATATTTTTTAAAAATTGAACAAAATTGCGAAATGAGCAGTATAACCAGTTTGTTTACGTTTCTGAAATAAAAGTCCTAGACCAACAAAAGTTGCATTAATGGCTTCTGCACAGCTTACCTTGTTCATATTCAAGAAGGCGTAATGTTAAAATAAGTAGAACATATTTAAAAAAACTTGCTAAATATGTTTGTTTACGTCTATTAACGTCAGAGGAATTATACCAGCCCTCTACCTAGGTGAGTCAATTTACCTTCTTTTGGTGTGTTTTACGGTTCCTTTAAATCCCTACAATCGTACATTCGTAGGTTAGTGTAAAACCCTACAATCCTAGTTTAGTGTAAAACCCAACAATCCTAGTTTAGTGTAAAACCCAACAATCCTAGGATAGTTCAAAAATGTAAAATAGTGATTCACCCATCGTGGGGTTAGGTTCTGTTAGGTTAGGTGGGCACATATTACGAAATTAGTTGGACGTGCCCCTAGTATATTCGTGTTCTGCATTGTTAGTAGAATTATTTTTAATTTTTACAGAAAAGCCCCTAAACTTAACAATTACCGATGCAAACATTTCATGTATTTACATGAAGGATCCAGTAAATTTTTACAACTTAGAAGCATAAGAAAAAATTTTAGTTTTCGTGGAATATAGTTCTAAACAATTACAAAAACTTAAACCACCTCCTTTCGCTAGCATTTGGATCCGGCCCTACCAGACTCTGAATAAAAAAAAAACTAAAGCAATATCTGTAGTCATCAATATAAATACTGAAATTTCCACGAGACGATAAGACATAGAAATACTTTACGTGATTGTTTGCCAATCTGCAAGTTCTACATTCAGCAATTACGTGGAAATGTTTGCGGTTAAAGGCGCGGGCATTTTTAAGATTTATTTGAAAAATGTTCATTTGACCAAAAACTAACTACATTTGAAATTAGCTGTCACTGCCTGTTTGTCTCGCCGTAAATATCTCTCGGACGGTGAATTCGTCTTTCTGATTACCTTAAGAAATTNGGAATTATGCTCTTTGCGTTAAGATAGTTTATATTTAAGGCCGCGTTGTTGGTTTGTGTCTATGTAATCTTCGTATATACTCTACCTGTATTTTATAAAACCGTTAAGTTTTAATACGTTCTTACTTGTGTTATGATTTTTCATGTATGTAATAAATTGATGCAAACATTTCATGTATTTACATGAAGGAGCCAGTAAATTTTTACAACTTAAAAGCATAAGAAAAAATTTTAGTTTTCGTGAAATATAGTTTTGTACAGTTATAAAAACTTAAGCCGCCTCCTTTCGCTAGCATTTGGATCCGGCCCTACCAGACTCTGAATAAAACAAAAAATAAAGCGATATCTGTAGTCATCAATGCAAATACTGAAATTTCCACAAGACGATAAGACATAGAAATACTTTACGTAATTGTTTGCAAATCTGCAAGTTCTACATTCAGCAATTACGTGAAAATGTTTGCGGTTAAAGGCACGGCCATTTTTAAGATTTGTTTGAAAAATGTTCATTTGACCACAAACTAACTACATTTGAAATCAGCTGTCACTGCCTGTTTGTCTCCCCGTAAATATATGTCGGGCGGTGAACTCGTCTTTCTGATTACCTTAAGAAATTATCACGACAAGACAAAAATGGAGATAAAATTCGTCAACAAAATTCATTCATTTTAAATGCACCATGAAAAGGGCGTTCCACAGGTCAATAACAGTTCTGTTATTTTCAAAGCTTGGTGTTGACTAAAATTTTACAAAGAGAACCACGTCAGTTATAACTTACAGTTAACACTGCTTTTGTTTGTATCCTTGCCGAACATGGAACTCTGCCTTTTCGTGCTACTTCCGGCATGACTAAGGGCAGGATGACCGCTCCAAAAAGGAATTCGTACCTAAAAATGTATTTGTGTCTGTGAAATTGTATTGCAAATAAGTGTCAATTACCTCGATTAATTCACTGAAAGTCTGGTCCAGTGACTGGATTTCGCTTAATTACTGGTCGTTACAAGAGGCTTTCAGTGAATAACACTGTTACGAGGCACTGATACTTAGTGACTTTCGCAGATTCGACAGTCAGCAGGGTAATTATCCAGTTTAGTGACTTTTATGAAGGAAATGTCCANGAACATGGAACTCTGCCTTTTCGTGCTACTTCCGGCATGACTAAGGGCAGGATGACCGCTCCAAAAAGGAATTCGTAACCAAAAATGTATTTGTGACTGTGAAATTGTGTTGCAAATAAGTGGCAATTACCTCGATTAATTCACTGAAAGTCTACTCCAGTGACTGGATTTCGCTTAATTACTGGTCGTTACAAGTGGCTTTCAGTGAATAACACTGTTATGAGGCACTGATACCAAGTAACTCACAGATTCGGCAGTCAGCAGGGTAATTATCCAGTTTAGTGACTTTTCTGAAGGAAACGTCCACTAGATAAACGAAAGTAGCATTAATTGATTCTGCACAGCTTACCTTGTTAACCTTCAGGAGGGCGTCATGTTAAGATAAGTAGAACGCATTAAATAAAATAGTTAAAAAATACGAGCAGGCCGGCGGATTGATTCGATACTTCCATATCCTATACAATTCATTTCGACAACCACAGTGGTCTGCTCAAAAAATACGCATTTTGGCGTTCGAACACTCTGTACCGGAATGGAAGTATCGAATCAATTCGTCAGCCTGCTCGTATTTTTAACTATTTTATTTAACACGTTCTACTTATTTTAACATGACGCCCTTCTGAATATTAACAAGGTAAGCTGTGCAGAATCCATTAATGCTACTTTCGTTTATCTAGGACGTTTCCTTCATAAAAGTCACTAAACTAGATCATTACCGTCCGCAGTACTACAGTGACCGAAACCACATGTTCAAACATAATAACTGAATTATTTGCATATTTCGAATCGTAGGCACCGATTTCCAAGTAAAAAAAAAATGATTCGCATGTGCACAGAAAACCCTTTAAACACGGATTCTCTCCTCAAGTGAGTGACGATGTGACACGATCACATTACAACACGTTGTTGCGCGTTGCTGTTGGTCTTTGGGTAAATGGGGTAAAAAAAAAAGGGGGGGTTTAAAAATAGTTGTATAGGTACAGGAACACTGTTAATACATTGTGACGTGCGCGTATCGTTCAAAAGTATTTTAAAAGTGTATGTAGTAGGTATTAGTAAAATCTATATAGTATACATTTCGGAGAGACAATCCTCCCTCCCCTTGTGACGGTGCTGGAACACCGTACATCCAGAATTAATATCAGCGCAGAAAATTGTACGTCCTAACACGGGGATAGGTCGACGAGGCTTACCTTGTTGGTGGCCCGTTCGACGTAAGTCGTCTGTCGTGGACGTTGGTACCGATGCGACTGCATAGCTTGGCAGGCGAGCGCAGACTGTCGGCGTGGAGGCTTGAGCCTGCCCCCACCCTTCACCCCGCCGATGCCACCTTCCTTCCAACGTGTATGGATGGCGTCTAGCAACCGTGTGACGCTACCTTCGGTGTCATCAATATTTGAATGTTACTGGACTCGAACCACAATTAAACTTTCTGGGATGTTCCACAATACCCTGGTCAACGTGTTTCCCGACTGTAAAACTGGTGTTATTTCGTCTTGGGAGAGAGAATGGATAGGGACCTCGCGATGAGAACATTGGCAGAGGGCATATACTGCCGTGTTTTATGAAGGCATTTTATAGAGAATGTAGAGGAAAAAGTGTCAAGATAAGTTTTTTTTATTCTGTAATTTTGCAATGTTGCAATATTTGTGCTAAGTGTGCATTGCTATGGGAGCCCATTATTAAATGTAACTTCTTGTAATTTCCATAACGAACATTGTAATTGTAACGTATTTTTAATCCTGTTTGGCTATTTGTATTTTTTATAATGCTTGTATTTTTTTATATGGGCAGTACATGAGAACAAAATTAAAACAAAATAAGCCCGGAGATAAAGGAAAAGAAAACTAACAGTTTGTTGAATCGTTTCTCACAATTTCTGGGGTTGATTATCTTGTATTCCAGTTCATATCAGGGGATGGTTGAATTGTCGCAATTTATTGCGATTGCGTTATTTATTTGTACTCTGCTATTTAAACTCCGCTGCTTGAAGGTTTCTGGTAATACTCATTGTGCTTAAATGAGTGGAATGGAAGGAAGAGGAGTTGAAGGTCACTGTCGTGGAGGGGTGGGGTTTCCTGCGGGTGCTCCCGCTCTGCGACAGCTAGATCCTGCGCCACCCTGCTTCTATCCCTCTCAGTACGTTTTGCAATAAATTATTTTCAAAATATTTGCATGAAAATCATAATTGTGAGAAGTGACATTGAGTTTGATATTTTTGTGACTCTGTGTTTTTTTATTTTGCCAAACAAAATAACTTCTGAAGGTGGAGCGAGAACCAGTTGGATTTACCATCCAGCCAACTAAACACTGCAGGCCACTTTGAAAGACGCGAAAGTCGAGTTTTCCGAGGCGGATAACGTCGATACGCTGCGCGCGCTTACGTGGGGGTAGTTTTGAAAGAAGGTGCAGTCGCGGAAGAAAAACACGGTGAGCCCGTTCCATTATTATTCAAAATTCTTAAATATATTCCTCCTGGAATATACAATAAAATGCCCAGTATTAAAACCGGTAGCTTAACCGACGTAGTCCAGTTTTTTGTAGTATTTTCTAACGTCCTAGACTTGGGATTGTGCGAACCGACTATTTATCTATTCAGCTGCATTGCTCCAAGTGCCAGAAAATTTACAATCAGTTTTGAGTGAAGCTATTTTAAAAAAATGAGGGTTTGAAGTACGTTGCAGTAATTTATTACAGCATGTTGGTACCCCAGTAGATATTTCTCGTTTGCGTATGAAAATTCTTGGGAAATATCAAAGTTATATGCAGACGATGGAAGGGTTCGTGGAAGAAATAATACGGTTAGTTAGTTGCAGTGTTAGGTGGTCCGTGTGATGAGGCCTACTTAACCGAGGTCATGTTTTACAATTTCTCGCCAGGCAATCACAGATTCTTTTCGTTTGCGAAAAAGATGGGAAATTTGAAAGAACTGTTAGCGATAGTTTCTCAGGTTGAGCCAACCATAGGGGATTTTCATAGCAGGCGAGAAGTAGTGGTGACCAAGTCAAAACCTCAATGTAAATACCGTTCACGCACGAACCACGCTGGCGAAAAGTGCTTCTTTAAAGACAGCTACGGTAAAAATTAGGTGACGAGTTTCGTGCAAATAGGGGCTAAATAACATGTTGAAGAACACAAGCGGACGAGGAGAATAGGTCACGTCAAAATGAAAGTGAAAAGGGAAAAGTGTCATGTTATCTGCGTGTGTGTATTGTTTGCGGAAATGTATATTTGCAGTACTGATTTCCCTTTTTAGGAAAAACCGTTGGGCACAGGCGGTGAGAATCAGTTTTCGTCTAGGAAAAATAAACTGGGATTATTATTTGTGACTTCGCAAATTGGCTCATCGCAAGTAACTGCGTTATTTGATTCAGGTGCTTGTGCGTCATTAGTGAGTGATGAAATGTGCAACCAACTTAAGCACGACGAAACTATGGGAGTAGTTCGTATTTCGCAGGTCAAGGATCACCGTCCTCTCCCTTGCTAATGGTGGTTTAGTAAATTCGCAGGCTGTAGCAACCATGAAAATTAAGTATAAAAATGTTTCGTGGAAGATGCAATTTCAGCTGTTTAAAATTTATCGTATCTGATCATACTCTCGGTATTGATTTTCTGGGGAAGAGACAGTGTTGTGTAGACGTGAAAAATAGATGTTTTGCATTTTTTGGGTTTTCTCCCGAGTCTCCTGTTCTGCTAGTAAGTAAGCTGTCGTGCTGCAGGAAAGTGCAGATGGTTAAGTTGAGGGAGCGGTTGGAGCCAGAAAAAGAGAACATTAAAGCTGAGTTTGATGACGTGGTTACAACGAAGTTGTGTTATTACAACAAAAACCAGATAGTGTTGAAATTGAGAGATCAGGAGCCCGTGTTTTCGGTCCCGTACAGAGTGCCTCCGCATAAGGTCCCTATCTTTAAACAACTTTTGGTGGAATTAAAACGAGAAGGTATTATTGAAGACTCGTACAATGCATAAGCGACCCCGTCATTTCTCATTCCGAAAAAACAGCCAGGGAAATACAGTCTGATCATATTGTAAAAATGTATACTGATCCATGTCCAATTCCGGTATTAGACACGATGTTTCAGTATTTGTGTAAGGCCAAATATTTCACCATTTTGGACCTTAATTCTGCTTGCAATGTGAGCTACGCCGAAATTCTAGAGAACATTTGGCGTTTTGTGCCCCGTTGGGTCTTTATCAGTGGACACGTTTGCCGATGGAGGTCAACTGCGTCCTTCAAGCCATGTCGCGGGTTTTGTATCAAGTTATAGGAAAATATGTCCATGGCTTTGTGTTCACGTATGTTTATGATGTGTGCGTGTACAGTAACACCTTAGAGGAGCACATGGCCCACACACGTTCAGTGCTAAAGGCTTTGCAGGAAGCCGGGTTGACAGTGAACTTTGACACAATAAGCTGGGCAGAACAGCCTCTCAGGTATCGAGGTTTCATCATTTCCGAGGGTCAGTTGCGTACTGACCTGGAGAAAATTAAAGCCATTGTAAATTTTCGAGTTCCTAAAAACTTGAGAGGGGTTTGGCGTTTTTTAGGTATGGCAGTTTTTTAAGGAAATTAATACCGATTTTTTTTTATATTATAGAGCCTTTAAATTTATTAAAGAGGAAAGACACATAGTTTATGTGGGGTGACTACCAACAAAAAACGTTTCAGACGTTAATAGACAAATTTAACACAGCCGCCAGTTTAGCAATTGCCAAATTTTGATGAGAAATGTTATATTCATTGCGACGCAAGTTCTGTTGCTGTAGGAGCGGTGCTCAGCCAGAAGAAAGGCGGTGATTTCGTTCCCGTGGCGTACGCCAGCAAACTTTTGACAGCTGTGAAGCCGAAGTACGCCATCTACGAAAAAGAGTGTCTTAGCTTGCATATGGGAAATGGAGCATTTTTTTGATTATTTAGACCACGCGCCATTCGAGTTGTTTACGGACAACCAAGCTTCAAGTTGGCCGTTGAAATCGAATATACCAGCTGGACGGCAGGCCCGTTGGCTAGTGAGACTATCTCGCTTTAAATTTAATGTTCACCATATCAAGGGCAAAGATAATTCGGTAGCTGATTCGCTATCGCGTATGTTTTGCAGCGACGAGTGAGCCACAGAAAATTAACGTAATAAAAGAAATATAGTGCCAGACAATGTTGAAACCACGGCATTTTTTAATACGTTGCAAAATTTCCTCGTGTTTTTCTAGACATTAAAGAACATCAGAAAATATGACTTAGAATGCCAGCAAATAATGTCAGATCTAGCTCAGTCAGGTGACGTAGTTTATAAAGGATTCATTGGCAAATTATAAAAAAAAAGCAAATTTCGTGTGTTTGTACCGGTTAATTTAAGACCGATGGTGTATAAATATTACCACGAGTCCTTTTTTGGAAGGCATGTATGCCGAGATAAAACCATTTCGCGTATAACTGAGATTTTTACGTTGCCTGATGGGCGAGAAGACATCGAGACACGCGTGAGAGAATGCAGTGCGTGCCAAAGAGGCAAGCCGAAAAATCAAAAGCAGGAAGGAAAATATTCCGGGTCTGCCGCTAAGTTTGTATGGGAAAGGGTGTACCTGGATGTTATGGGGCCTTTACCGCGTAGTAAATCTGGTTACGTCTACGTGTTGGCTGAGCGGTTAGCCTGCTCGCCTCCCACCAAGACGAGCCGGGTTCAATCCCCTACCGTGTCACTCCCGAATTTTCGCATGTGGGAATCGTGCTGGACGATGCCGCTGGCCGGAGGGTTTTCCCGGGGATCTCCCGTTTCCCCAGCCCTTTAATTCCGGCGTTGCTCCATACTCACCTCAATCACCCTGATCGGCTCTCCAGACCTCGCTGTTATGAGCCACCCTAATCTCTCAACTCAACATATACAACTGTCAAAATCGCATGGTTAACAATGATGAAAATGTTTGTTTGCGTTTATTTATTCAACAGATCCGCCCTTTATACTAATAGGATATTTGGACTAGTTCGAGTAGATTCTATTAGCATTAAAATAAGGTCATAAAGAGTGAAAACCTCCCCAGGCACTTGTTCGCATAGACATTGGTATAACCTCAAATTATGTCTACGTAGTTTTGATAGTGCTACTGGCAGAAAAGCTGTCCAATGTTGGAACACGGAGGGAGGCTAGAGCGTAACTGGCAAGCGCACTCTACCCAATGTTCCTTCTATGGTTTCGTCGATTTTAGCTTGTGTGTGCATATCCGTGAGACGTAGACCCCAGACTTTAAATGTTCGCTAGTTGTCATATTGCCCAATGCGAGAGAAACGAAAATATTTGTCAGTCAGTTATTTCCTGTTGTTTATCAGAGATCTGTCACGGGTTAGCGACCTGTGAAGGCCGCACTCTTTTGCCACACTTACCAACTCCCACGAGAAAAAAAAAGTGGTGACTTTTCTTGGAGAGAGAAAATGTCCTTTCGTTCACGCGATTCTATTCCCTCGAAGACTCAATTAGTTAACGTGTTAATATTTCTAAGCTGGCTTTGGGGTTTAACTAGGACAACTTATGCCCCGTGGTAGAATGCATTAACAACAGTAGCGTGATATCTGTAGCAGTATTTCATGCTAGCCGATAGTTGGACATTGGGACTTGGTGACTATAATGGGCTATATGAACCACTCTGTATCTCGGAACTCGTAAGTTACTTTGGTGAGAAAGGATCGCCAAGATTCCCGCGCGTCTTTCACTTCCTGGAAAAGGGAAATGTCAGTCAGCAGAAACGAAAGGCAACCGAAGTCAGTGTGGAGTGAGGGTAACGAGCTTGCTTTGAGTGCAGGATGCAACTGTTGCTCTGACAAGACGTGGGTAAGCAGAGATCGGTATGGTCTACAGTCTGTTAGGTGACATACAATGCAAAGTGCAAAAACAAATGGCGGATTGTAGCACCGGAATTGCGTATAAAAGTGAAAACTGTGAAGAAAATATACGGGTCATTTCATGAGTCTAATACATGACTGTGCGTTTATCACCGCTACCACTGTACAAAAAAAACTCTTGGGCCCTAATTTTTGGGCCACTTATAACGTGGTGGCCCAGTACCGTGGCCTACAATATCGCCAGACCTCAATCCCTTGGACTTTTTCCTGTTGTGCCACCTTGGGGAACTTGTATACAGGTAAACGCCACAAAAAATCTACACTGCCTCGATTACTACAGTTGACGAGGAGATGCTGTATAAAGTGCAAGGTTATGTTATACGGCGTGTTTCCGCGTGCAAGCGAATAGACAGTGGACACTTTGAACATCTTATGGATATTCCACCCGTCTAACAAAGTGTTGTGCGCCCTTACTGTGGACCGCTAGCTCAGCTCTTATGCTTGCACTGTACAGTGGTGTGTATCAATGTGTACCCTCATTGAAACCTTACAATGCATAATTTACCGTCTTCGTCATGGCAGTACTGTATAGCTTGTGCGGTGCCCCACACACTATCATATAGCGTGTTTCGTGGGACTGCCGAAACAAAACGTTTGATCATAATAAAAAAAAACTACCCGTATATTTTATTCTCAGTTTTCACTTTTATGCGCAACCTTGGCGTTACAATCCACATTTTTTTTTTTTTACGCTGTGTTTAAAAAACTTCCTGCAGGATTATCTGCACATTTTTGCAGCAGATGTATCATACAAACTGTGTGAAAACCATACCTGCAGCTTTAACCGCGTTACAGAATGTTTGAAATACACGTTTATTTTTTTACGAAACTATTTCACTTGCGTCGTGTGCATTGATATACGAAGAGGACAGACACTTGAGACGAGGTGCACAGACTACTTTCAAGTCACCATGCATATTACAAAGACTATTTCCGAGCTCACCGACATAGTTAGAAACTGCCTTTTCACACTGCCTTATCGCATAATGAACTGATCGGACACACTCGAAACTACTTTATGGGCATGTAATGAGCATTGCTACAGACTTTGCACTAACAAAACTGTAGGGTCGCCGTTTAAAGTCCCACAGTTGCAGCGGTACGAGGGGAACACTGCACGCCATTTCGAAACCTTGTGTGTAGAGGCGCCGGGGCGATAGATAACGTGAGTCGGTGTCGCCCTTATCGCTCCCTAGCTTCAGGTACAAATAACTCTTTAGGTTTGTAGTGGTTAAGGTGGGTTTACGATTGACTCAACAGAAACATTAAGTAGCGTGCTAAGAATATGAACCAATGTTTTCAAAGGTATTGGTTGATGGCTGCGGTGTGCGGGCCGTGTTCGTTCTTGGCTTGGCTGCACTCGAGATATCGTTATATTTCATATCTCAAGTACAAGTCAAGACTAAGCAGCCAATCAGAGCGCAGTGGCAGTTGTTGTTGGTGGGGAAACTGTTTTTACGTCTCGGATTTAGGTTATGTCGTATCGTGGAACCGTATGCAATGAATTATTTTAATCGAGAGACAGTATCCTCTATATTTAAAGAACAGCTCATGGTTTTGTTTTATTTCTTGGAAGAGGTTATTTAATTCGCTTAATTAACCATTTAATATGTATTGACATATATGCTCAATGTTGTAATCCCATTCTATAAGATATCACAAGTTTTTAAAAACGATTATACAAGCAGTAACCACTAATGATAAAATGTATGTAAATAATCTTCACTCGTGTCCATTTTTTGCAGGTGACGTCGACTGCTTTCGTCTCCTACGATTACAATTGGCTAGACTAACAGTTGCTAGATCAATCACAAACTGCAAAACTTATTTTCCGTGTACTTAACGAGTCATGAGTACAAGTCTTAATTCTTCCGTACTTAATCGTAAACCCACCTTTACACGAACGGCTCGCTATAGTCGCGTGTAAAAGAAAGCAGGAACAAGCAATCCTAGCGCCTTGCTTTTTTTTTTTCCTCTAGAGTTTTCCTCGTGGCGGCCGTTGACGCCGCCTGCAGAGGTGGGACAGAGGCAAAGGTGAATCCGGAAAGTTTCATGGACTTTTTTTCCGGGAAGAGAGGCTGGGAGGTCGAGATACGGCTGCAGACGACGTGCAGCGCAGAACGTAGGCCACCGAACCACGTCGTCCAAGGCCATTGTTTCAAATCCGGCCTCGGATAGTCTACAGTTGTCGAGACTTGCTTTTACAAGTAGTGTGTCCCGACAGGCGATGTAAAGCNAAATCCGGCCTCGGATAGTCTACAGTTGTCGAGACTTGCTTTTACAAGTAGTGTGTCCCGACAGGCGATGTAAAGCTGGATACGTGGGTAAATCTATTAAAGATTACGTGCTTTAAACTAAAAACTCTCAGCTTTAACAAAGAATTGTCATAACATTTCGTGCAAAGTTATTTTGCAAACCAATAACATTACCGCCTACCGGGGTCCTATAATCACAGGGGTGTAATAAGCATGGTTAAAACAATTTACAGTGCCTCCGAAAAGTATTTGCACGCCCATGTTTGGGAAGAATGTTCTGAAATACGTANGTTTGGGAAGAATGTTCAGAAATACGTACACAACTCCTAACAAAATTGTTTATTCAGTAACAGAACAAGATAATGGATATAGTACTAGAGCAATTTGTCAGTGTGCAACCCCTGTCACCGAAAAAAAAGAAATATATATTTTTCTTCCACCAAAAAAGTATTCGCACAATACGCGTACCAAAGAGACATGCATTTTAATGTCCAAAAAAAGGAAAAATCAATATTTGGTATTCATTCCATTGGCATAAATAACGGCTTGTATCCATCTTGGCATTAACTGTACCAACCGTTGCGTTAATTCTGGAGTTATTTTAACCCATCCATCCAAGAGAACAACTTTAAGCAGTTAATTGCTTGATATGGCCCAATTACGCACGTTCAAATTCCCCATATGCCACAAATTCCCTATATCAGTGATTCCCAAAGTTCTATGAACCGCGACCCATTAAAAAAAAATGCCAAAGTTCAGGACCCACTTTAATGCCTTATGCGAGAAACTTACCGTTTCGCTGTTCCATCACGTTCACATTGTATTTCTTACGTATCGAAAGGAAGTGAAGGGTAGTAGGATTAATAAAATAGTTTAAAAAGTTGAAGTATTAAAGAACAATTTTAATGAAAAAGATGCCTAACCGAACAGCATTACACAATGTGTTATATTACTAATTTAGTTTTAAAATAATTTTGGCCGAGAGTGGCGGCGCAGTGGCAGTCGCATTAACTGCATACTCTGAGTAGTATTTTACATCTGATTGACAGTCGCATTGCATGTACATAGGTTCCAATTATAACATTTATAACTCGTGCATATGTTTATGTATGAAATTATATTTTTCAGAGCCAACCAAATTTTAGTCTGCGACCCACCAGTGGTACGCGACCCATACTTTGGGAAATAATGCTCTATGGACGCCACAGGCACTCGGTTGGATCACTCGGTGTACGACACGGACACGCATTGTGACGTACGACGTGTGTGTTCTGCGGGCCACTCTGGTGCAGCGACTGGGGGCCGACGACGTGATGACAGTGGCCATTCCAGACCACGCAGGA